>JAOBRG010344758.1:0-14106 GCA_027574985.1 Umimayanthus nakama | reverse complement strand
GAAAATTTTGGCAGTTATGACGTCATTATGACGTATTGATGACGTCATACGCCAATTAAATTACACCAAATTAATTATCTTACGATCTTCTATTACCTCACCAAATTTCATTGTATTATCATTAATAGTTTCAGAGTTATGGGCCACGGGCACTTTCCGCCCCTGCCCCCCCCCAGATTTAACCATCCCATAAAAGCCCAGGCGGAATAGGATTAAAATTGTTAGTTAAGTTCTAGGCCCCTGGGACAAGATTCTTGGCCAAATGGAAGGGTTTGAGTCCAAATTTTCCTCCCCAGTGTCACAGGGATTTCGCCCCCCATGGGTCTGCTCCACCCCTCCCCGGGCGAGATCCCCAGTGCTTTGGTCCTTGGCGGGGATGGCGCCCCCCTTTAGAGATCTCCCCCCCTCCTAAATTTTAGGGATTTCCCCTCCTCCGTTTTCAAAGTTCTTATTATTTGGGTCAAAAGGAACGGCGAAAAGATAGGCCCCTGATTTCGATATTTGCTTGTTATGTGAAACAGGGGAGAACTTTGAAGTTTTTTTCTTATTCCGGATTTTTTTCATTTTCTTTACCTGTTGTAATCTCCTTACTAAGTAGACGGTTAATTTTAATAACTGCAAAGTGGAACTGAACAAGTCTAACAACGCACAGCTCATAAAAAATTTATGTGTATGATATGGACTTAAACGCCATTTTGACATTTAAGGTGGTGTGACACCAACAATATTTTACCCCAAATTTCATCTTGTGGTAAGTTTTGTTCATATTCAAACATATTGACCCAAACCATGCACGCAAATAGACTTATTGGTTCTGCTGTGCCATGGTAACGAACTGAAAAACAATTTTGTTGGGTTTGAGTGTATTAATTCTCAGCACTAATAATTCAATTGTGACTGAGGGGAAGATGAATAAAAAACAAGCAGAACCGTTTTTGAATGCAATGAACCTCAATTTTGGGCTTTGTTTTGTTTCTTATTGGAGAAAAACTTTCTGGACACTAAATTTCCCATATCGAGGTCTTTATTTTGGCCATTCTCGTAAATTTTCTTGGTAAGGGAAAACAGTCCAATGTTTTATGTTTCACTTAGATTTATTGCATAGATAAAGCTTCTGGCATGATCTTGAAGTATGTTTTAATTTACCATCAAAAGTAATGAAAGCTGCTTAATTGCTAGCAATAATCACTTCAGAGAAATAAAACCTTCAAAACCAAATGGGGTATCAAATAATTAAAATCAAATTTTCTACATTAATTGGAGCAAGCTAGCTATGACATACCCAACAAAGGAAAAAAAAACAAAACAGCGAAAAAGACCATTTGAACAAAATATAATACAGCAAAATTTTCCTATAACCTTCACTTTCATTGAAAACAAGCACATGCAAGGACACAAATAACTTACCTGACAAACAAGCTCATGTTTTTTTTTTGGTTTTTCTGTCCATTTAATTTGTGTTTTAATATATATAGCTTTCTAACGATTTACTTTCTGCACTAGCAGCTGCCTGGACACAATTAACTTTCAGTCAAACACCCCAAAATAGAGAATGCAGCCGAGACATGGTAATTTGTAAACCTGGCCTCTTGTCCTTTAAAGACAAATCGTTGGTTGTTTATAACACAATTCCAACGTTTAATGTCATTTTCAGATTGCAAATACACAGTTCTTCGAAACTGGCAAGGTTAAGCCCTCTCAGCCGCTTTTAATGATCTCAAGCACCAACAAAACAACAAAAACTGAAAAAAATAAGGCTAATATTTTGCAAAATTGCTACCTTCTTAAGAGTATCCCGCCGCCCAGAAATTAAGGAAAAATTGGCGGGTTGTGTCACGGAATCATTAATCATAGCACATAATAAATATAAGTCATACCCAGTCCCCATAGTTGTATCCGTTGAGAACTAGGATATCAAAGACAAAATCACCCCCCACCCCCTCCCCTCCAAATCAAAGTGCTCTGAGAGCTATGTCATCTTAGCAACTAAAGGCAAACAAAGTCCGGTGAAGACTGATAAGCACTCTTGAAGGCTGATGAACACATATGAATGATAGGTGTTCTGATAAGATAAGTATCTGCGTAACAACATAAGCACTGCAACCGAAATGGCGGACAAGATGGCGGGCTTTTCGTGGGACGAGTATAAAAGGAACTATAGTCCCGCCTCTTTCAAGTCCCGCGCGCTTTAACAAAACCTTCATACAAATAAAAGTACGTGGCGGCCACAACTGGTGTGACAGTGTGAATAACGAACAAGTTTGTAGTATTGTTATATTCGTAGTATTCCACGCTTCATTTTGTTTGAAGGTAACTGTTACAACTACTGTTACAGTATGACTAACAAACAGGCCTTGTACAGTTATTATATTCGCAGTATTCCCCGCTTTATTTATTTGAATAATAATTGTTACATCTACTTTGCTTGTATTTTCCAGTCCGGTGAATAAACGAAAAGCGGTCCATTGTTTTTTTTCTCAATATGAAAAGTAGTTGACCGAATTATACCATAATACAAATTACTCTAATGGCTGAAGCTTACACTAAAACCTACAACAACAACTGCACAACAACTTGCTAATAAGTAAATGGACGAAACCAAATGCTGTACAATTATTTGTGTTTGGCACGTCAGCCTCTGTGAGTTCGTTTGAAATTTTCACTTCACGCCAGCCGCCTTAACTTGTCGGCAGGTTGATTGAAAACTGAACGAGATGTATCTTAGGTACCGCTGCTTTTATAGCGCGTCTAACTGTTTAAGAAACAACTAAAGATTTCAACCGCAGGAACACCAGTCTGAATAGGATTAACTTTGCTCATATACACCAAATCTTTGTTTCCCTATAGGTCCATAAAGCCATTACTCCCACCTATAGTAACGTCTCCAGGAAAAATATACCATCCGGACTCGGGAACCCTTGTTGATCAAACTCTGTCGTCGCAATTTTTTTCTCCCTTGTGTTTCTGGTTGGTGGTAAATCAATCTTGGTGGTTAACGTTTTAAAGCCCCTTCTCATCTTCCCTTGAAATGTTATAACGTGAGAAAGAGAAATAGAAAGACAGATAGACAAAGTTATTCTTATTGCCCTGTAATCAAGAGGAAACATTGGCGTTTGACCAAAAAATACTATTTTTTTAATAAACAGTGTATCATTCAGTTAGGGAGTGTACCTTTTCTCTCTTCTCAAAGCAGTCGCAAATCACTGCAGCCAACTTTGCTGGGTGAACTATCAATAGCCAGAGTTTGTTTCCGATGATTGTTGTTCGATTCCTTCTTCATTATTTTCATTTAACCTTTTAGGTAAACAAATATATCATAAAGAACACAATAGAGCAGAAATTGTTTCTTATCTTTTGTTTTTGACTGTCAGTGAGGGCACCATTTCTCTTTAGGTGGTGTATACGGCCGAAAAGGGCTTTCCCTTTTCTCTCATAAGTTTGTAAGAACTAATTCTTAGCTTGGTCAGGGCTATCCGATGATTCAAATTTTTAAATGCGTTTAAGTACTTTTCCAGCAATATATCTTCTCTCAACTCAGTTCGCTGCTAGTAGGTGCTTTTAGTATCTGTATAAAGACTTGACAAGCATTCTTGTCTGCAATATTTTTACTAGGTCCGCTGCGGTGTCGCTTCGCAGTCCCCCCCCCCCCCCCCCCCCCCAATTAATCTCCTAGCTACTGGGCCTACTTGTGATTATAATAAGTTGCGAGCGAATTCACTCAGCTTTTGTATTTGGGACAGTTTAGACTGAAAATATATTATCAATAAATCATTTCTTGGTTTTTGAGCATCAGCTTAAATGCAAGCCGGAAACAAGAAAGTTATATTAGCTCCAACATAAGTTTTTGGGGTTTAAAGAGTATGATTAAACTCCCCCTACCATTCACTGTGAGTTGTGATGTAACCAATTCAAGTTAACACACTCATGTGGTTTCCCATACAGAACTCCAGAACACCTGTGACGATTTCGTACTTGCTAGAAAAACTCATGCTTATTATAATTAATCGCAATTGTAATCGAGACGAACGTCTATCGAAGTATGACCATGAACTACTACATGCTAGTTTTTAAATTTAATAAAGGCTTTTCTTAGAACAGTTAAAGAGAGAAAGTATCTAACGACCAAGCTTTTCTTTTAAAAAATAAACGCATAATGATTAATCAGCAGATGATCTTTTCGGACGCAGAAAAAAAACCAGGAACCTACTCCCCCTCGAGTTTAGTCACTGGTTACTGCAGAGGAGTTTTCCTGACTACTTTTGCTATTTCCGTTTGTATTGATCAAAAACTTCAAATTCAAATGTTTAATCGTCATTGTGTATTTAAATCGTTAACCGCCAAACCAGTAAACAGTAATTGTCGAGGTTTGGCTCAGTTCTAGATTTGGTAAATACTCTAGAATCAGAAACGTCACTAGTGTAGGTGTCGTAAAAGGTTGTGCGTTTCAAGGGTTGTCTTCTGCTTTATCCATTGGTACAACTTCCCTAGCCGTTTGCAAAGCCCACGCTGACATATAATCAAGTTTAGAAAATAATACGATTCACTTTGCTTTCCATCATAGTGCCAGTTTACATAAACCACGCGTGTTTACCCTATACCTTGTAAGGAAAGAACTATTCCATTTTCCAACTGGTTCGTGTGTATGTGTTTTAATATCTTTACAATATCTAAAAAGGACTTCAACATTATTAAAATTTTCTCATGTAGAGGTTAAATAAACGACAGATCTAACGATAGAGAGAGAGAGAGAGAGAGAGAGAGAGAGAGAGAGAGAGAGTTTCTAAAGAACCGAGGATATCTAGTCCTTTTTGCTTGGACAAGTTGTTTAATAAATCTTTATATTAGTGGTTCTCAATGACAATGAAAACATACTATTAGCACTTAAAGTCAGACTTTAGTTTTGAAAAAAAGAGCTATGCAAACTGTACCTTTTTGACTGCTGCTTGATAGAAGTTGAAATGTTGGTAAACTTCTAGTGATTGTGTGCAGCCTTAAATATATATTTCGTTATTTCAATCTCACAAGCAAGCAATTCGGGGCTGACTAACAGTTTTGCCTTGACTCACGTTTTCTTAGTTCCCATGAAAATACTTAACATGCTAAAGGAGATAAATCCCATAAAAACTAATTACTCAACACAACATTGTCTTCAAACTGAACTGAATCATCAAAATTATTGGTTTTCTAGTTTCAAACAAGATCGCCGTTTTGTTCTTAGAAACTATTTCATCAGTAAAAGATCCCAATAATAAAAATCATATTTTTAGCAAAGAGATTTGGTTTCTAAATCTTCAAACAAATATGGCGAGGTCATTCGCTACAACGGCTTCATTTCTTCTTTTAAAAGTGCTGTTGTCATTCTTCTCACAATTCGTCTAAAACTTCGACATAATTTTAATTTATGTTTTATGAACATCGTTTCTGCAGTTTCTATAACTAAAGTCATTTAGACAACAAAAACTAAATATATTGCTGGATTAAAACAAAGGAATCCGACTTTCGAGCGCTTTATCTAATAAACGGCAAACCCAAACAAAACTATTGAATAGATCACGTGAAAACTTGAGATTAGTCTAACTTTTGAGACAATAATAGTGCCGACTATAGATATAACCATCTACTCAGCTGAGAAATTTGAATAAGAAAGGTAGACTTTACGACAATGTCAGATAACTGCTGCATGTTGTTTTGTGACAGAGTAGGTCTTGAGCTTCAGCAGGGTTATCACTGTTCGTTTCTACCGATCAGTTTACTTGATAACACATCAAACTGGACTTTCGAAAAAGTTCATTTTTCGTTCCCCACCAAGAGCTATAAGTGAAAATAATAATGTCATTCTTCATTATATGGAAGCTGGTTGGATGGGTAAAAGTGTTCAAATACCTTTGGGCATTTTAAAATTAATCCTGTTTAAACCTATACTTTGATATTTCTCAATGCCAGATAAACGCAACGACCAGAGCTGTTTCTCTAAATAAAAGAAAGACAAACAAATATTGGTTTGTGCTTTTCTTTTTGCATTTAAGCTTCCTCTTTTGTAAAGTGCTGTTGTACTTGGAGTAATTTAATACTGACACAGTAACTAGCTGTAACTTATGTGACCTAAACAACTAGATAGCTCTTTTCATGGGTAAAAGAGGTTGTTGTCTTAATGTCCGAAGCACTAAATTGCAGCTTACACAGTGCCTACACCTCCTACTATCAGCGATATTTACATGTGAGTTCCTTTAACTCTTTAAACATTGGCGAACTACTTCATGATCATCTTTCATTCAAACAAATTAACACTAGTTTCAGTACTGAGCTAGAGGAGTCAAAACTGACTAGTAAAGAACCAAGTTTGGTAATTGGAACTTCTATCTTAATTACCAAGTTAAGGTGGCAGAAAATGGGCGAACATATACAAAACATGCTTCAAAGTAACGTCCACAAACAAAATCTATTATTCGAAAACCAATAAAACTGAGATGCTAAAACATGATAAAACTAAAACACCAAACAAAAACTTCACCAACAAAAGGCTGCAGTTACATGTAACAAACCTTCTATGCGTACCTGAATTTAAGTGAAAGCTCACAAACTTCAACTCATTTGCACATGACTTGTAATCAATAGAATCATAAGTAAATAACTTTTTGCACTTTTCTAGTCTGTATTTTACTTGAACTTCAAATTGTGTTTGCATAGATAACAAATGGATAATTTATATGTAACTTCACGTAGATTTTTCATAGTTCATGTCTAATGAGTATGTATTTTTAGGCACAATAAACTTTCAGAGCTAACATTTCAAACTGGATAATTTACCATAATTGATATCTTACTACACTCAGATAACTCACTGGAAGTTTTCTTCATATTAACTTAAACAAAATATTGTTATACTTATGGAAAAATGGTTTACAATTGCCTGGGTAAGTATGTACCAACGTGTTTAACGTTTCTATTAGTTTCTTATGAATTCTATCGCAAGTCTCCAAGTTTGTTTCACTGGAAAACGAAGAAATTTTAATATTCAGTGTCATAAGATATAGAGTAAATTTTTTGTCTCATACCAAGTTTTAGCTGAAGGAAGACATAATGAAAAAGTCAACACAAAAGATTAGCTCTTCAAAGTCATCCTGTAACTTTCACTCATTACTGCAAAAGCAAAAAACCCAACTTTATTAGATTTAGAGTATTCGCATTTCGATCTTCATTCAATACTCAATTTTGAAGCGGAAGAGATAAACTGGTTGAAATATGTTTCGACTTTATGTTCATTTCATGAGGACTCCTTTTCTTGTTTTAAAACACAATGAAAGGTATGTTAGTTGCACACATGACAGGTTTCCTTATGTTTTGCTGCGTGTAAGTTGAGAGCTCGAGGCAGTTGACTAATAATAACTGTTGCATTAATTAAAATGGCTTTTTCAAGTTGCTAGTTCTTGTAAATAACAAACAAAAAAGTCTTCAGGACTGAACCTAACTTGGATGGTATTTTCAGAAATTGTTTGCTGTAAATTTTAAGCCGAAAGGCTTCCTGTGCTTGAATAATAATTTTTAAGCCTGTTTAGGTAAACAGCTGCTGTTATTGGGCATAATACTTCAAATGGAGAAATTTTTAAGAAATATTATCAATACAACTCATTCTATGCTTCAAAGAGAAGCCCTTTTTTGTCAGTGGGACACTCAAACCAAAGAAAAACGCAGAGTAGTTGTTTGATTATTGACGCAGCCACAAATTCTAGCAAGTTTAGGAACACAAAAACCAATACTGCTATTAGGCATTTGGCAATTGGGTTAGCGGATATAGTGCGATAAAGAAACACAGGGTTAACATCGACTGGTCTTAATTCTAGTAAAGACGCTTATTGGTAAAACAGTTATTTGGTTCTAATTTTAGTTTAATTGTATTGCTATAGAATTTAAGTAGTGGTATCCACCATTTATCAATGGAATTGAAAATGCCGGTTTCCTGTACGTTTCATCATCAGACCCTTACAGACTGTCTAGTAGTTACTATATAATTACTGCGGTTTTGTGGCGCTATTTCTGACCCGAACACTGGCCTCTCGCTATAAATAGGTAACGTGAAACGGAAGACTAAATTTAAGAAGTCAGTCAGCAGAAAATTCTAATCTTAGTATTTTCGGGTACAATCAAATGTAAACAAACAAAAAGTCACAAAAGAATGTTCCATTTTCTCATAACGTTTTGATCGAGAAGAAAATAGTAGCTACTTTTACTGAAACCGTAGCAGATGGGAGTATTTGATGATATGGAACGCTAATACAAAATGTTATTGTCCCTTGTAAAGAGACACCTAAAAAGAAGAACAGCTCTTGCGGTTTCGTGACAATCCCTAACTCCTAAGGGCGTTCAAGACATTGGAGTTTGGAGTGATCACTATCTCCGTTGTGCATTCATGGTCGTAAATCTGTTTCACAATACAAAGGCTCTCTTTGCTGGCTGTTGGTTCAGCTGATAGTTTTAATAGCTGATACAAAACGTTGTAAAACATAATATAACCAACAAACCAAACCTAGACATGTAGTAGATTTTTTCCGGGCTTTTTTGACAATTGCTAAGTTAAGGAAGTTGGTCTACGCTTGGATAAATTTACCATTTATCTCGAAATAGAAATAATATTTAGCCTCCGCAAACCACACCCCTGCTTGCCTTGTGCTTTTGTTGTCTTGTTTGATAAATTAAAAAACTAAGATACCTATTGTCCTTCAACAAAAGCAATCATCTACAAATATGCCGACCCGTGTCAAGTCAAAACAATCAATTGGAACATGTTAAGAGAGACGTATTTCTGATTCTCCTTTTGCAATTGTAAATATACACATGAACAATCCAAAGGCCCAAAAAGTATGCTTACGAACAATTTTATCCACAGCGAACCGAAATAAGCTTCATGCTACTTAGAAAAATTATAGCTATGAGAAATGGTTATACACTTGATATCCTTAGTACTTAGTAATAAAAATTTTATTTAAAAAAAAAACTGAAAAAGCTCTAAACAATGTCCCCTCAGAAACGTTTTGAAGACAAATTCGTTGTGTTAATCAACAAAAATTGGCTAATATAAGCTAAAAGTTTGATTGTGTCACTTACTGTGTACAGATATTATATAGTTTGTAGTTGTGAAGAAAAACTACTCCAGCTTCATTTGGTTTGCATTTTGCACAGTTTTCACTTGCAAGATCTGAGTTCTAAATTATAGTATGAATAGTCTACAGTTCATAGTTTAAGTAACATAATGGCATGTTTGGTGGATGTCTATTGAGTTCCATTTTAGATATTTCGGTAAATAATCAACGGAAAGACCCCAAATTCCACAAGGAGACAAAAAGACATACGTAAGTCACTTGTTTTTTTCTCAATGATTCATTGTTCGAACAATTGGTTCCCATACAAAGTCTCATAACTTCGATCCAATATGGCATTAGGTAAAAACTAAACCATCAGTTAAGGACTTACTCAGAGCTTGAGGAACCTGTGCTCATTGGCTCGAAAGAAAAAAGGAGAAATTATTAGATTATTGGGAAGATTATCTCAGATTTACCTTTTGTACGTGTAGAAACGAGGGATACTGAGGGTCTCATCTCATTTCAGCTCTCTTCCGTCCCCTTGTCTTAATTTTTACTAATAGTAAACTGTAACAGGTACCACTTCATTCGTACGTTTGGTAGGACAACCTAAGTAGCTTATAGCTCTTTAAAAAACAAATTCAAAGGCTCCCAAAAGGAGGCAACTGACACGACAGGAGTAGCTGCTCTACTTTGGTTTCCTTTCTCCGCTAAGATACGTGCTACAAATCTTTAAACTCTTGCATTCTCTTTTACCAGACTACTTGCGAAGATTTTTCAGACTAACCAAAACTCAGCCATCTTTATCTGATGCGGTTTCAGACTTAGAAACAACAAAGCCCAAATTTGAATAAAATGTAGCCAGTATATATAGCATAGTTGGATAGTGTTTCCGGACCCTTGCAAACAACCCGTAGAAAAAACTCGAAGTAATTGATCAACATCGAGCGTATAAACATAAACAGTAAAGTTAACTGCACTTTGAAATTGTGAAAGTAGATTTCTCAGAACCGTATACGAGTTTACCTCTAACGCCGTATTTGTTTGCAGTTGAAATTGGAAAAGAAAACCAAACATTAGCTCTTGGGTTTCTGGACCCCCGAGAGTGTCATGTCCGGTCGCCAACAAAACTTAATAGAACAAAGCTGTGTTTGAACATCTGAGCAAATAACACTGGGTGGTAGAAGTGACCTACAGCGGGAATGAAAGCAATCCATCGCTGCATCAAAAATAACAACGATACAGATCACATTCAAGTCCATATGTCTTAATTCGTTTGATGTCTCCCAACTGCGTGTTGATCATTGCAGCATTCACAATGCCATTGTGAGAATTTTGATAGGTAGTTTTCATTAAACAATTACTGGTAACAAATGAAACACGTTGCACTTCCCAACAACAAATGAAAATTGTTACCAATTTATAATATTGTTAGTTTTGTTAAGAAAATGATAAGAAAACAAACAAAATATCTTATGAAATTAGAGGGGCAAACTTTTTGCTCATTTTGGAAGATAGCTTTAACAATTTTTCTATTATCCCTTTTTCCATTTTCTTGCTCAACGTGGTCTTGTTGTTTCCTGAAGAAAGAAATTACCCTGCTAGTGAAAAGGTTAACTGAGCTCCCGGGTAACACGCCGTGCCACAAGCACTTAAGCTGGTGCCTCTTCTTCGATTGTTTCGTTATGAGAACTTAGTTTTGGTTTTGATAGACGCCACGTGGTATACATGGGCCATAGCAATGCTCACTTCACGCGCATTTTTAAAATGGTACCTTTTTTTCTCAAAGTCACTTACTTAGGGCTGAGAAGCAATATTCGTGATTAGAAGTAACCTTCTTATCTCAATCACCGAACTATTGCTAGATTTGCCATGCCAAGGTTGCAAGGAAGCCGCCGAAATCAGAACTCCAGTGAAAGCTCACAAGATGGCGTCCAGTCGCAAAATAGAGACCTTAAACCTCTTCTTCAAATTTATCAGGGCGACATCAGAGGAATGAGACTCTGATATATATTCGAGAAAAAGAACACATTTAAATTGCTGCATCTACTGGTTACTACATATAAATGTATTATTGGTATTTTTACCGTGTAAAATAATGTCTCTGTCTATGTCTATAAGGTTTATGCAAATACGTCTTGTTTTCGAAGCTTTAGTAGTTTAGATGCGTTAAATATTCTGCTTTTAAAGACAAAGCTTTGTTAAGTACACGTGTTCCCTTTTTAAAGAAGTCCATGGTCATTTCATAAATACGTAAATACCTATACTACGTACTGTTACAGAGGTACCAAACAACCGAAATTGTTTTCTTCGCTTCATTCAGTACTATTATCGTCTAAAATGACTGACTTCAAATTTATTTTTATTTGTTATTGTTTGTAGCAAAAGCCTTTGTTCAACCACTCCCATGAACAAATCAAAGCAACGCTCTACTAGCGCACAGATGCCAGATACTTCAATTTAAACTTTCGTCTCTTGGTTTGCTCTTTTGATTTGTCTTTTGTCTCACCCTTCAGTCGTTGATACTGAAACAGTTGCAGGTTATATAAATCAACATAAAGGTATATGTCAACTATGTTAAGTACATTTATTTCCTATTATAACTCATATACCTGTACCTGAAAACTAAAGATTTTCACTGTAACTGTAAGAGACAGCTTTTAGTATTGCATTAAACAAAAGTATCATTATTAAATACTTCAGTCAATATAAAACAACAGTTGTAGCCAATTCTGTTTTTGTTTTGGCTTCTAAGCAATTACAGAAAGTCATGTTTCAAAAGAACAAACAAGTATTAATCTATTCCTTACTTCAGGCAAAGTTCTCGAAAATGTTTTGTCAAACTATTAGCAGCGGGTTGGATCACTCATTACGCATAGTTTTTTATCAAAATAATCTCATCAACGAGACAAGTGAGACATAGTTCAAATAGATGCCCTGAGGTGTTTGATAGCTCCACTTGGCATGTAATGTTTAGGCATGAGCGGAACCAAAACACAATATCATAAAAAGTACTACATGACCGCGACTATATAAACTTTAACGATGGTAATGCAAAAGCTGTTGGTAAGCCAGCGAACCACAGGAAGTTACTCCAAAATCTTCTCATCTAAAACTTCAGCGGCACTCTACAAACCACTCTGATCTGTTTTTCAACTGGTTGCTTAACGTAGCCAACATTGGAAAAAGAGAGTAGCAGCCAATTTACTTCACACAAAACAATTAAGCGCAAGAGATAGGAATGGAAACTCATCCCCTAGAATTATCAACAGGTAAACTTTCTTTGGACATATTTTGGCTTTAGTCACAATGAAAGATGAACTCTGTTGTGCTTTGATAGTTCCAGCGGCTGAGTAAGAACTAGATCTAGGATTGGCTAAGGTTTAGCTAATCTAATGTAGAATATTGCGGAGAATAGTAAGCAAGTGTTTAGTCTTTAGAATATGTGAATGAGACGGAATACGGTTGTGACGGGCGAGCATAAAATTTTTATTTATATACCGCGTTTTATAGCTAGGTCCTTTGTAAAGCATATACAAAAACAACAACCACAGATCAAATAGCAGACAGAAAGAATGAATGAATGAACAAACAAATAAAAAATTTAACAAAATGTTTGCATCAAGTCTTAAATACTTGATAAACAGGATCAAGCCTTGTTGGTACTAGACCTTTAGAGGAATTGTTATAATACTGTGAATGTTGTAGTTGATGTTGTCGAACCTTGGTATCAGTGTAAGCGTTTCCCTTTCCTGAGTTCTTACCTCCTTACTCTCAGCAGAATTAGAGAAAACAAATCAGCTTGGCGGATCTTATGTCAATGGCAAACCACTTCCCAGAGAGGTCCGTTTTCGTGTGATACAGCTCGCACAGATGGGGGTAAAGCCTTGTGAGATCAGCCGACAGTTGAGGATAACACATGGATGCATCAGCAAACTGATCGCTAAGTTCCAAGAAACAGGCTCAATTGATCCAGGAAATAAGAACGTTGGAAGGCCCAAAGTAATTACCCCTCAAATCGAGATCAAGATCGATCAGTATAGGGACGAGTATCCGGGGATTTTCTCCTGGGAGTTGAGAGAACGACTGATAAAGGACAATGTCTGTTCCCAAGATAATGTTCCTTCTCTTAGCTCAATAAGTCGCCTAGTGAAACGTAAAATATTAGAAGAGGCCTACAAAACCAATGTTGAGCAGGAAACTTTGCAAATAGATGTGCAGGTTGAAGCAACTAGGTCTGGAGTAGAATATGAGGTAGTTTCCTGTTCCAAGTGCAATATATGTGACACTTACAGCACCTCACAGTGTAATTGTACCTCTCCAAGTAGCCAAAGTGCTTGTTCAGGCACAAGTGTAGAGCCAGCAAGACAACGCCTATCCTTCTCCATTGAAGCTATTCTGAACAGTGACACCGAACCAAGTAAAACTAGGTGTGCCTTATCTGCAACAAAGGGAAATTCAAAGGACCCAGGTACTTGCTTTTCAACATCTTTGCCAATGTGCAGAGTATTGAATCTATATACTACCAAGATTTCTACACTATCAAACTTTTGGAAGTATTGTAATGTTTTGAAAAAGTGAACATATTTTAATTGTGTTCTTAAAAAGCAGAGCTGCCCTGTTTCGCATTTTCTGTTGCACTCTTAATAAAAAATCTAGGCCATTACACTACCTCAGGACTACAGAACGGCTTTATACTTAATCCGTTAAGCAGTTACTATATCAAATTTATGAAATATGAAAAAAGAGGCAACGACTTGTTGTTGCTCAATTACACACCACAAAAATGTCACAATAGAAAGAAGACAGAGTTAGAGACAGAAGCAAATAGAGAGACAGAGTGAGAGAGGAGAAAGAGAGAAAGAGAGAGAGAGAGTTTCAAAATGTTTTGTTCGCATAACCTTGTAAAGTTACAGGTATTGCTAAAGCTTGTATTGTTTTTACCAAAATAATAAATGGAATTTTAAACCAAGTAACAGCAAGAGAGATAGATAGAGAGAGAGAGAGAGAGAGAGAGAGAGAGAGAGAG
>JAOBRG010344747.1:3502-14106 GCA_027574985.1 Umimayanthus nakama | reverse complement strand
CGCGCTGGGGCTAATGCCTTATAGACATTCATACTAGCGACACAAACGCAAGCGTAGACGAAGACGAAAGGGCAATACAAACAAGTGTTGAATGTAGTTTGATGCTGACGCAGAAGCACACCTTGCTTTGCGCTTGTGTCAATATTTTCCAAGTGTGAATTGAGCTTACGCAGGCGCAAAACCAAAACTGTTTTTGCCTGTATCGCTGGCGTGAATGTCTATGCGCTTGTGTCGTTACGAAAAAATGGGTTTGTATTGTTCATTTGCACTGCGAGTTCACCTTTCACGAAAGCCTTTCACACAACAAGTACTGACATATGCATGCCGTGCAGATTGCGCATGTCGTCAATAAATGGTATTCGGATGCCGCGCGTATTTTTGGCTCTCATACGGAAATATCTATGGTAACTCCTCTTCAACACATGGTAAATACAGTTCCCAATTTCCAGTACGCATAGCAAAGATTAAGTTCAATTCAAGTTCAGAAAGTTCCAACTAAAAGAACTTAGCTAAAACTTTGCCAAATTGCTCCTTTTCTCCTTTAGATCACTTTCAAGTTGTTCGAAGTGCCTGAACCATGTAAAATATTCCGGGCAGTTAAGTACCTCTTCGCATTTTGTTTGAAAAAAAAATCTTCCTTTAACTGCTCAACTTTCTTCTTCTCTTTTCGCGCTACTGATGTGATGATGTCTTGCTCGAACAATAGATTTCAAGGACTTGCACAGGAAGTTATAGCTTGAACAAATAAATGCATAAATCAATGCATAATTAACTCATAGTTTCAAAAGACATATGAAATAATAAATTTCGCAGTTTTAATGTCACATCTAACAGCAAGACAACACTTGTTGTTTTTGTGAATCAAACAAAAAATGCCAGGAACTTGATTTTAATGTTTTTCTACGATTTTAAACCGTTCAGATGGAGATTGCATCCACGCAGTGCGTTCAACACAATGACAAGATGGCGGAGTTTACTTGATGAATGTGCTATTTTTCAAACGTGGTTTCTAGAAAGAAAGCTACCGATCTAGATTGGCTATCATATGTTTTTATATTCCTAAATGACTGAAGAATATCGTGATAACATTTATAGTTGGTCACCGTGAGTGAGCACTAAATCGAATTTTTTGGCTCTCAGCTGACGGACTAGTCCTGAGAGTTTGTCTTGTTTTTAAGTCAATGAGCTGCATTCCACTCCACACGCGGGCAGTTTACTGATCGAGTTTTAAACCTGCATGTAGTTACATTTGTACTATACCTGACATATTTCTGTAATTTTGTAGGAATAAAATCAAGTTTTGAGGCGTAGATTTTAGTCGGAGAAAGGCCACTGTTTAATTCACCCAATGAGCGTGCCCTAGAGACGACATCCGGGATCTTCCGAAAGGGTGAGAAGTTTTCCCAAGATGGCTTCCGCTTTGAAGGGTTAGTTGTCAGTGTTGGCAGCGATTCATAAAAGTGGCAGATCTCTTTCACTTGAGTAAAACCAGGTCTTTAGACAGTAAATTGAAACAGGTTAGATAATTATCTAAGAATGGTTCAAAGATACACTGAAGTAACACAAGAACACAAAAGCGAAAAAATACGGTTACACTTTTGTTAGGCACACGATTGTTATGATTATCGTTATAAGCACTCCTACAACCCACTCTTTAAGAAAGTCCAAAAGAATAGCGATTTCATAGATTTCACAATTAAGGTCAAAGGTTAGAGCACAACAAAGGGATAGAAACACACTTTAATTGATTTTTTAGCACTACGTACAAGAAATCAGCTCTTGAAGTGCTTGGATGAAATTACTTGCAAGGAAACAAAAAAGGAAACAAGCCAAACTTAAAGAAGTTGGGGTTGTTACCTTGCAATTCCCCTCTAACAAAAAGGCACTACTACGGCTACTTTCGTCAAAATCTACAAGTAACACGCAATTTTTATTCGGTCAGAAGTTCATTCACGTGGCCAATCACGAGACCCTTAAACCTGCCAGAGCTAACCAATGAAAAGCCTCCAAAGCAGCCGGACTTCCGAGGGTACCGCTAAGAAAGAAACAAGGCAGCTGCTTTAGAGGTAAACCAATGAGCATCTAGCACATAGATGTCACGATTCTTTTGCTCCGCTCATACTTGCAAGTTTTTTATGCATCCTCGAGCACGACAGAAATGACTTTTCTATCAGCGATGGTCACTAATCATAGAAAAACAAACAACATATCCAAATATTTCATTAGGTCACTACTGCGAATCCATTTCAATTATTTCACAAATATCTTTAGCATTGTTATAATATCATAACCAGTCTTTTAGTTATTACATTAACAGTTAAAGTGCGTGGCAGTCGTGCAGTCAGTTCCATTAACAATTAGTTGTGGTAGCTGAAGGAAAAAAGGGAAATGAATAAATATCAGCTACAGCTAAACTTCATGGCTGAGTTTTTCTTTGTTTTATTTTCAGATTTTTAAAACATACTTCATTTGTTTATAGCAAGATTGCAAGATTGATTTGTTTCTGTTCAGACATATCAGCAGCAGCTGAAGAGCTTACGTTTTCCGGCGACAATTGTTATAAGATCTGCGATTGCTTGCTATCTTGCTTAAGTTTAGACAATTTTCCTTATTGTTGAAGTTTCGAGAATTTAACCTATTTTGCAATGTTCTCCCGACATCACTGACACTCTCGATATTTAATATAACTATATCTCTTTCTGATACAGAAGGCACCAAGGACCACGAAGGGGGAGGTGCTGGAAGAGCTATAGTTCAACCACTTTTTTGAAAATTGAAAGAAGTCACTAACAGGGTTGCCACTGTTATTTAGGTGTAAAAACTCAAGGACTTTTCCAGGACTTTTCAGGACCTTCTCGAGCAAACTCAAGGGCCTTCTGTACCAAAAGAGCTTTGTTATTCTGTTTATAAATTTACCAATCAGTTTTACAGAACTTGCTTCTAGGGAAGAAATTGAGCCTCCGTTTCGGTTTTTATCATTGTTACATCGAAGGTACTACGTCCGGTTGTGACAAACAGCTCATTTGATTATCATTTGCAACTAAAGGTGAAAAAATTTGCCCATTCCAGGATTTTCAATAACAGCAACCCAAATTCAAGGACTTTCAAGGAATCCTGTCTACTGATGATCCATTTTCTTACCTCGCTACTTCGATGTCCAAGTCCTCGTTGGATGCAGGAAGATAAATGATGCTCTCCTTCAAATCCTCATCTGTTGTCTCCTCAACCTCCTCCAACTTGGGTTCCTCGGCTGTCTGCAGGGACACCAAAGTACTCTGGGAATTCTCTCGTCGTACCCAGGGATCGTACCCAACGTCACTTCCTCGTGACATAGTCACGTGCCCTGCATTGGCGCCGTTCTTCTGTATAATAATAATAATTAAGGTATGATTAGTAGTGGTAGTAGTAATCGTACTGCAGTAGTAGAAGTAGTAGTAGTTGTAGTAGTAGTAGTAATAGTAATAGTAGTAGTAGTAGTAGTAGTAATAGTAGTAGTAATAGTAGTAGCAGTGGTAGTAGTAGTAGTAGTAGTAGTAGTAGTAATAGTGGTAGTAGTAGTAGTAATAGTAGTAGTAATAGTAGTAGTAGTAGTAGTAGTAGTAGTAGTAGTACTGGTAGTAGTATTAATTTTAATTACATGGTATTTAGTAGTAGTTGTATTACCAGAAGTACAAGTAACCAAATAAGCAAAAGGAAGTCTTGGTAACCAACCTGTGCACTGAGCTCATCTGCCTCAAGCTGCTCCCGGCCATTGGCTGGAAACAAGTCATCATCCTCCTGGAAATAAACATTTTACCTCAGCAGCTTTAATAGATCACTTGTACAAAGCGATATCGCTGTCTGCCTTACATTAACTGTACATCTGATACAACTGGCGCAGCATCTCATAGCCCTCTCCGCCAGCAACACAGGGAGTGTTTCGAGTTCTCAAAGGCACTCTCTCGATTCTGTTTCTACCTAATTCATTCCCTTAATTTTTCCACCGCTCCAAAACCACTAGTACTCCCTCACTACCTTAACCACCACTTTCCCTCAATTGCCAAATTTTGGTGCTCGTAACACCTTCAGAGCTGCCTGCGGATGAAGCAAGCTTTATCTTATATGAAGCGATTTCTTCTTGTGTGAAAATACTGTATTTACATGCAAGTGAAGTTTATTTGTAATGGCTCCATAAAACTTCAGTTCCTAAAAACAACAACCTGAAGTCCAGTCTAGTGCTGTGCAAATTATTTGCTTTATTTTCTTGCACAGCACAGCTCTAACCTCGATTTCAGGTTATTGTTAGTGGGAACTGAAGTTTAATTCTAAAGATTTGCATTAGATATTACCAGGGATGCCAAATTTAACTGAGTATGGAGTTCAAGGACTTTTCCGGGACCTTCCAGGAACTTCTCAAGTTAACTCAAGGACCTTCGTACCAATAAAGCATATTTTTTATGTGTGTTAATCCAGCAATGACCTTTACAAGATTTGCTTCTGGGGTAAAATCGAGCCTTCATTCATGTTTTCAAATAATGTTACATCATATGTTTTATGCCCCGTTATGATAGACAGTTGGTTTTGATTATTCTTGACAGTTTAAGGTAAAAATGTTTGCCCATTTCAGGGTTTTCAAGGACTACAACCCAAGATCAAGGACTTTCCAGGGCATGGAACTTTCTTTTTCCAATTCAAAGGCTTTCCTGGATTTTCAAGGATCGTGGCAACCCTGTATTACGGAAACGGTCAGTTTTTCCTGTTATTCTCGACTTTTAAACTTGTTCAAGACCTTTGCAACATTTTAAGCAGATTGCCAAAAAAAATAATGTTTGAGTCGGGTATTTCCTTCACAGAGAAATGGCAAAGATCACTTCTGGTTTTATAATAGCCAAGCAAAAGGCAAGTACTCTTGATGTCATAACAAGTTTTCGTTCGCGAGTGTTTTATGCTGGCGTTGCAATGCCGTAGTTTAAGTGCTGCAAATTTCGTTATTTCGCGACCAACTACCATTTATATATAAACTTTCAAATCGAGTTCCTTCTATGACGTCATGAATACTACCGGGCCCATTCTTCCTCGTGCTCGGTTATTTTAAAAACTGGAAGTGATTTTGGCGACACTTTATAATAGATCATCTCCAGGAATAAAAAAAATTAAAATGAATCAAACGTTGTAGTTTAGAATGTCGTGAGATCTTGAGTAACAAAGAAAACCAAATGTGAGATACGACTAAAACTCAATTCCTGAACCAGATAACATTGTTGTTGTTTCCGAGAGTTTATGTTCTGCAAAGCGGAGTCAAACCGAGCCTTTTTGCGAAAGTATTCAGAGATTCCAATATTTAAAAATCTTGCAGGACAGAGGAACCAACGAGTGTAAGGTTACAGCCAAACCCCTTACCCCCAATGTGATGGAGCACTTTCGTTCCAGTGGCTGCAAAAATAGCAAATGAATAAAAAATAAATAATAAAAAATTAACCATTAATGTCAAAGTAAAATAAATAAAAACAGCTCAAAACAAAGTGGCTAAGGGAAATTAAGCTTAACTGAAATCCAATATCTGTGATGAGCTCAAACAAAAACAGTGCATATTTCACTAACTTTAAGCAGGATCGACTCTACGATTCCTCAGCCCGACTTTTATTGCAATGTATTAAATCGGGCATAAAATTGACTTTGGCAATCAGTTATTGAGCCATGTTGGTCAAACCAAAACAACAGATCAGCAAATAAACGTTTATCTGGTTCATTTTCTATTTTTAAAACGTTTTGGTCGTTTATATAGTATACTAAAAACCCTAAGTATCGTAACAAAACCTGACTGACGGCTCATTAATGGGCCAACAACAAAAGACTGTAAACTCTATATTAAACTGACGTTTCTTTCTTCCAGTTCTATCAATTCTACCACGAGCTTAGAAACTAATGCAATCTTATTGCTTGAGAGCAGGGTAACACATGTGAAATCTGCACCACAGCGTGTGTCCCGGATCAGGAAACTGACAACTTCGTGTCAAAACGGTCTGCTCCGACGAAGGGCTATTAAACGCTCGAAACGTCAGCTAAACACTATATTCCACAGGCAAAAAACATACTATATCAACTTTTGTTGATCAAACCCATTGGCTCTTGAAGAGCTCAGGCAAATGCTGAAGTTAAGAATACTTAGAAATGTTGGCACTACATCTAAATAGTTTTGAAGTAATACTCGTAAATTTTTATGCAAAACATTTCGCTATTACTCATGCTAAGATCAGAGTTCAGTTCAAACGTCAGTAAGAAAAAATAAATTTCAAAAAACCGTGTAGTTGTCAGAAATAACTATTCAGTGTTATTAATTTGCCTTCCGGCCGTCTGCCTTTTTTCCTTCAACTTTTATTTCATCAATGGGTACTAGCCTCAGACTGAACTTAAGGAAACAGGAAACAATGAAAGCATGATTTTTTTAGGAAAAAGTTCTGTACTTACACTGTGAGCCAAAGTTTCAAGTTGCTCCTTGAATGACTGCGGTTCAACCGTGAATCGTTTCCTGTCTGTTGAAACAAGTATAAATTCAATGAGGAGAAGTTAAGGAGTTTGGGCGAATCACGGAAAATCCGTTGCATTTTTGCGTCGTTATCTCATGTCTATGACTAAATTATCTTCAAGGTAGATCAAACTTTTGTCGAACAACCGGGCAGTTGACTTACCAGCACTGTCGTCTAGTTTGAGAACAACGGGCCGGGTTGGGCTGATTTCGCTGACCATAGTCAGGCTGGTACTGTTGGCACGCTGTTATGTGAGAATCAACATTGTATAGTTACAAGAAGGAAGAGAATAGAAGAGGACAGGGTTGGGCAAAACGCTTAGCCCAAAGAGAAAACTTCAGCCTTTCTAACGTATTTTTAAAGTACACTCCAAGAAAACCCGATTGTGTTAACCTGAAATGATTGATCAAGATATTCTTTAAGAAGGTAAACTCAATTTGGGAGCAAAAGTTTGCTACGGACTCAGGAAGAAGCCTGATGGAATCATTTTGACACTTTAGCAAAGCATAGCATAGATTTTATTCAAGCGTTAACGAAACCAGGACATAAATTGACAGAGATTTTCAGCTTCACTTGTCGAATTTTTTCGGAGCCACGATTGTTCAAATAAATCATGGAAAAACATAGCGAGACATTGCTGTGTTAATTGAGTGATGGCATTATCGCTTCCATCCAACGGAGAGCTATATCTCGCCGCATGCACACTTAACTGCCACCCAGAGCTGCCTTCTAAGCCAGCATACACAGCAGCAAACACGTGACCTTACCTGAGCCCATCTCCCAGCAGGCTGTGCGTGCCCACTGTTGTCAAACTCAGGGGAAACACTACTGCTGACTGCTTCAGAGGTGATCAACTGGACGAAAAAATCACACCAGCAATTAGCTCGTACCCTTGCTATAATCCCTAAAAATGACCCTCTTACGCTTTAATTCTATTGAAACCCTGAAGCACCATCTGTAAAATATCATGCAAAACAGGGCTCGAAATTGCGATCAAAATGTCGCTTTTGCGACTAAACCTTTCCTTTTATGACTAAACTTCGTTTAGCAGCCGCAACTTTGCGACTAGTTTTCCCCTAAACTAATATAGAAATATAACTTTAAAGGGTTTTGTGACATTCTTGTTGTGGAGATTTGAAAACATATGGGCAAAATCCTGCTCTGTTCGCTCAATGAGCACCATTATAGCGGTTTCTTTACAAACATGCTTTGCAGGTGCAGATTTTGTTGCAGGATACGTATTTTAATTTAAAAGATGTACCTAGAATTTCCGAGCTTGCGACTAAATTTTTTGAAGTTGTCGCAAAATGGTAATTTAGTTTTTTTTTAAATTTCGAGCCCTGCAAAAGGAATTAAAGTGTAA
The DNA here is from genome assembly GCA_027574985.1 of Umimayanthus nakama. NCBI lineage: Eukaryota > Metazoa > Cnidaria > Anthozoa > Zoantharia > Parazoanthidae > Umimayanthus > Umimayanthus nakama. Next base: position 6,237 of record JAOBRG010344747.1, on the reverse strand, counting down.
ACAGCAATGTCATCAGCATCCCCCTAAAGGAGCAGCCGAGTGATCCTGAACACAGTCTGTACCTGTTTCTTCGCCCACGAGGGAAGCTGACCAATGCTGAATCTGTAGTCAAGTGTCGGCGGTGTTGGGCTCAGCTCTACCACAGCGCAATATGGAACAAAGCAAAACTTGGTTAATTAATAATTTTAATAAATTAGATATTTCCTGTGATTCTAGGATAAAGTTGTAGGGCGTACAGAACTGCCTGATCTGCAGTTGGGAACACTTAATAGTTTGGTAGACGATTTTTCGGTTTACAGCTTATGCATCTCTGGTGTTGGAATAAAGGAGTTCAGATATCGCTTGAGGCAAGGAGCGGTACAGTAGATTGATCTTATTAATAAAATTTTACAGAGCAGCCACAGATTTGTTCAAACCAACCAACGAACAATTACTTACCTACCGCTCCTCACTCAACAGCAACACCTTTTATTCTCCGTCTGTCTCTCTCTCCTCTGTCTGTCTGTTTGCCTTTCTCTGTCTCTCATTCTCTGTCTACCTGACTGTTTCTCCTCTGTCTGTCTGTCTCTCCTTCTCTGTCTACCTGTCTGTCTGTCTGTCTCTGTCTTCTGTCTCTCCTCTGTCTGTCTGCCTGCCTGTCTGTCTCTGTCTGTCTGTTTTCTACCTGTCTGTCTCTGTCTCCTTCTCTGTCTCCTTCTCTGTCTGTATGTCTGTCTGTCTTTCTGTCTCTTTCCCTCCCTTTTCTCCCTCTGTATTTTACTTAATTTCTCTCGTTTCCTCCCTCTACACCCATTTCCTTTTCTTTCCCTTCATCCAAAACCAATCACATAGCCTTAGCTGAGCAACTTACCTTGCAGTTGTGCAGAGACAGGTGGAACATCGAACGAAATCTCATTGTCCTGGACATCTAGAAATGACACAAGAAAACAACATACATTTGGTGAACTGAAGCTGGCACGGGTGCTCAGAGTGCTCAATACTTTGTAGCAGTGCGAAATATATTGTGTAAAACTATCTGATGGTAAAATTTTGGATGTATGTTAAAATTTTAGGTTGGATGAAATCTCAGTTACTTGAGAAAACAACATACAAATATCGCTCTTTGTGCTATTCAAATGGAAGAGCCAAATAAGAAGATTGAACAAGATTAAGACTTTAGTGACATAATTCCCCGGAAATTTTTGAAAAAATATGCTGAGTGAAAATGCAATTTCCTGCATCCTGTGCAAACATTTTGTTGTATTCTACTCAAAGAAACAGCAAACCAATCAACTTAAAAATCATTCTGAAAGCTGAGGAGCCATATTTCCACGCCAACCTTACTCCACTGACTTTTTTTCATGGTACAGACACGACAGAACAACAGTCTAAATCTTTGTAATTTTAACAGCATACCTTGCACTTGCAAGTCTCCTTCTGAGACACTTGAAACGCCTGACGCCAAGCCATTATCTTCGTTAATGCCATTCATGACTCGAGGTCTTGGAACAGCATAGGTTTCTCGTCTGTGTGTGCAAAAACAGGGTTTTGAAAGTTTCACACAAAATGGCAAACCAGTAAGGTCACAGCAAGGGTCAGTTGCTGTCACAACTTCTCCTTGAGCGAACTTCCTGTTCTGTATGTATATTTTTGTAAATTATTTTTGTGCTCTTACCCACCCCTCCAAACCCTTCCAACACGTTTACTGCAGTCTGATTACGTTTAATGGCCTAAATGAAGGGAATTCCCGGATTTTCAGAAACTCTTTCTAACAGTCTTAAGTACTAGAAGTAAAGGCGGTGTAATTACTTGATAGGAGTTCCTGGCTAGGGATCCTTCAAACAGTATAGACTACCTGTAGTAAAGTTGTACCAACCTGAAAGAAGTTCCTGGCTGGTAATCCATCAAACAGTATAAACTACCAGTAGTACGATTGTACCTGTGAAGGAGTTCCCGATTGGGAATCCCTCTGACAGTATAAACTACCAATAGGAAAAGGTGATCTTACCTGATAATTCCTGGCTTGGAACCTTCTAACAGCCCTAACTATCAGTAGTAAAAGGTTTATCAACCTGATAGGAGTTCCTTGCTGGGATCGCTCTAACAGTATAAACAACTAGTAGTAAAAGGTGTTCTTAACTGATAGGAGTTCCTGGCTGGGGATTCCTCTAACAATCTAAACTATCAGCAGTAAAAGGTGGTTGTACCTGATAGGTACGGTTGGAATTCCTCTGACAGTATTAACTACCAGTAGTAAAAGGTGTTCTTACCTGATAGGAGTTCCTGGCTAGGGATCCTTCTAACAGTTAAACTACCAGTAGTAAAATGTTTATCAACCTGATAGGAGTTCCTGGCTGGAGATCCCTCTAATAGTATAAACTAGTTAACTACCAGTAGTAAAAAGTGTTCTTACCTGATAGGAGTTCGTGACAAGGGATCCCTCTAACAATCTAAACTACCAGTAGTCAAAGGTGGTCGTACATGATAGAAGTTTCTGGCTGGGGATCCCTCTAACAGTTAAACTACCAGTTGTAAAAGGTGTTCTTACCTGATAGGAGTTTCTTGCTGGGGATTCCTCTAACAGTCTAAACTACCAGTAGTAAAAGGTGTTCTTACCTGATGGGAGTTTCTTGCTGGGGATTCCTCTAACAGTCTAAACTACCAGTAGTAAAAGGTGTCCTTACCTGATAGGAGTTTCTTGCTGGGGATTCCTCTAACAGTCTAAACTACCAGTAGTAAAAGGTGTTCTTACCTGA
>JAOBRG010344736.1:2659-14107 GCA_027574985.1 Umimayanthus nakama | reverse complement strand
AGCATCAGTTTCGCTGCTTCTTAAATCCATGAGTAAAATCTTGCGTTGAAATGTATAAAGGCTTGAAAAGATGAAGAAAGGACGGAGCAACAGGTAAAATATTTAGAAATGCAAGCAGAATTAGTGCTGCAACCGGGACTTCGAGGAGTTTAGTGAGCTCACTGTGAACAATTGGTGCAGATTGAAGCTCTTCCAAGCTTCTAACAAGCACAAGGGTTGAACATGCTTTCCACAGGTTACTGTAAGACAAACCCAGTTCAGCCAAACGAAATAATAAATAAAAAGAGAGCCCAAATATAATAGTAGTTCTTTAAACTGACAATATATGTGCTAAAACGATCTTGCAAAATCCAACTATAAGACAGACTGAAGTCCCTCCAAGCTTCTAAAAAGTCTGGGTTTCCGCAGGCCTGCTCTTTAAACTGTCGAGGTATGTGCTAAACCGATCTTGCACAACCCAACTTGGACAGGTTAAAGTCACCTCTCCCCTCCCCCTAAGTTAGTAGCAGGTCTAAGACAAATCCCAGCAGCTAGGCCGAAAGAAACAATAAAATAAAGTCAATAGAATAACAGTTCTTAAAACCGGCGAGATACGTGCTATCTATACAGATCTTGCATAACCCAACTATAGTGCAGATCAGTGAAGTTCTCCAAGTTTCTAACCAGCTCAAGAGTTTAACCAGCTTTAGCAGATCTGAGACAAATCCAGTTAAGCGGAAAGAAACAATAAAATAGAGCGAATAGAGTAATACTTATTTAAGCTGAAAATCATATGTGCCAAACCGTTCTTACACAATCCAACTAGAAGGCAGATTGACGCCCCTTCAAGTTTCTAACAAAAATAGGGGTTGAACGAGCTTTCTACCTGCCTGAGACAAATTCAGTGCCGCCACAAGAAACAATGAAATAGAGCCAAACAGTGTTTTAATTCTAAAAACTGGCAAGCTATGAGTCAAACCGACCTTGTACAACCCAGCTATATGGTAGGTTGACGCCCTTAAGTTTCGAACAAGAACAGCGGTGTCGGAACTAGAATTTCCACAGTCTGGAACAAATTCAGTGCAGTCGTAGAAACAATGAAATAGATCCGAACAGTGTTTTAATTCTAAAAACTGGAAAACGTTTTGCCAAGCCGATCTTGCACAACCCAGGTATATGGTAGGTTGACGCCCTTCAATTTTTCTCACAAGAACAAGGGTCGAACTAGAATTCCACAGGCCTGAGACACAAACTCAGTGCAGCCGAAAGAAACAATGTAGAGCCGAACAACGTTTTAGTTCTAAAAACTAGCAAGCTTATGTACCAAACCGACCTGGTACAATCCAATCCAGCAGATTGTAGCCCCTCAACCCTTCCAACAATCGTAAGGGTTGAACTTGTCTCAAGAGCGACTGTTGTCAAAAGGTGATTCGCTAACCCTAGATTAAGCCATTGATGTTTGCAGAACATATGTGGCAACACCCTTGCAACTAAAACTGCTACATACAGAGCAGAAAAAAAAAACATCCATGCATTCAAGGGGAACAACATTGGCTGCCTCCGGACGTTGGAGCCAACGGGATAAATAAGTGCAAGAAATGCCCTAATTGCGGAGGTGAGCATGAGTAATCACGTAATCAGTGCCCCGCACATGGCTCATAATGCAGAAGTTGTGGCAAAGCCATTCACTCGGCACAAGTGTGTCGTTCAAAGCCCTAGCGAGAAACACGTAGCCGACAGCGAGAAAATCCTGGAGGACGCACGTAGTCTTGAACCAGAGTGTGACATTTGGATCTAACACTGTGAATGCTAATGAACAAGCCAGAGATGAAGCTATTGCAACTGTAAATGTAAAGCTACAACCTAACGACAACTGACGTACACTGGTGCTCAGGGAATCTTCTACCCCTTAAAACTATACGCGAATGCACCCGCAACACCACACAGCCAAAAATCATCGAGAAATCGACAACAATTCTGACAGCAAATGGCGGCACACAGCTCACCCAGCGTGGAGTGTCTATAGTCATATGTGAGTTTAAAGAAAAGGAATCGACTGCCCCGTTTTTGTCACCGAAGCAGAGAGGCCAGCCATCATTGAGCTGACATCATCCCCAGAGCTTGACCTTGAAACACTGAAATGCTCCGTATAAAAGAGCCAAGTCCCTGATTCCACTTCTGCCGTACAAGCTGCGAAAATTGTCAGAAACTAAGTTAATTCGACGGAGTTGTACCCTACGTGTTTTGACGGAGTTGGAAAATTTCAAGGCCAATACCATATCAACGTTGATCTTTCAGTGCCTCCAGCTGTACATGCCCAGCGACGTGTGCCACTGGGTCTGCGTCACGACATTAAGGCTGAGTTGACTGACAAGCAACAATAACAACTAGTGAATGAAGACTAACCGACAGTTGGTCAACAGCTTAGTTTATCGACGCAAACCTAATGGTCAATTACCAAGATGCCTATTCGAAGACAACACCATGTGATACCCACTTTTGAAGAAATCCTGTCAAAGCTAACCGGAGCCAAATATTACTCCATTGTTGGTGTCAAATATGGCTACTAAATTGTTGAATTAGATAAACAGCCCAGTCTCTAGACTACATTTAACTTGCCGTTCAGGCGATACCGATTATTGCGAATGCAATTTGGCCTAAACGTCACAAGATGCGTTCCAGGCAAAGATCGACTAAACCTTTGAAATGAGGCAGCGAGGGACTTCTAGGAATTGCTGACGACATTGTGGTTTATGGCAGAACAGAAGACGAGCTTGACCGACACCTTCATAACATGAATGGCAAGGTGTAAGAGCATAATCTCAGTTGTTGTTTCTGTTTGAGCTAGTGAATTCACATATTTTAGTTACCAGTAACGTTTTCGGAGCGAAGCTCTTTCTTAAGCATTGGCTTAAGACTCAACCCAGATAAATCTAACATCAAACAGAAGAAGATCAAATTCTATTGCATAATCTGCGGCAAGGAAGGAGTGCAGCCTGAACCAGATAAAGTCTCAGCTCCTCACAACATGGCAGCCCCACCTACCACACAAGAGCAACAAACCTTTTTAGGTTTAGTAGCCTACATGAGTTCATTTATTCCCAGCCTCAGTTCATTGACAACTCCACTTCGAGAACTTGTGAAGAAAGGCAACACATTTCAATGGACACCATCACAACAAACTGTCTTTGAGACAATCAAAAACAAAAACAGTGAGGAAACAACACTTGTTTATTATGATCTAGTCAAGAGACACACCTGTTGACAACAAACTGGCCTAACCAGCCAAACTACTTTTACGCTGCAAAGTTCAGGACAAACTCCAAAGGGAAATATCCGGCAGTGTTAAGGTAAGGATGCCATCCTAAGGTTTCATGAGAAACATGTGCAAGCGAAACAGAAAGGCTATCATGATCAGCATGCCCCTGATCTTCCAACCCTTGTACCTGGGCAGAAGGCAACAACAGAAAACCCTAGAAACCACAGGTGGGAACCAGCAGTGATCCAAGACCAGTTCAACAACATCCCTCAATTCCATGTTTTGTCAACTCAACAGGGGAGATCTTCACCGAAACCGTTCGCAAATCCGTGAAACACACTCCCAGAGAGTACGGTTCAATCTCGACCAGGGCACAGAAAACCCTTCAGTCGAAAACTTACAAGTCAATGAGCGGTCTCAACCTGAACAAGCCAACCACGCCGTATGTATCATGGTACGGCAGGTCAATAAAGACACCAAAGAGGCTGGACAGTTAAACACTTAAGACAATGTTATTGATATGTCCTGTTTTGATTACTTTCATTCGACTCCACAGTTAGAATTAAGTATTTCAAGTTGAGTAATTGTTGAACTACATCTTGGACATGTCGCATATGTCCCTGATGCCTAAACAAACTTCAGTTTATTGTCAATAACTTTTTTTCTGAGAAAAGTGGTTGTTGTGACCAGCAAGCGAGCATACTTCCGGTCACATCCCATGCCTTGCACGTTTCTTGTTCATTTATGTTTAGAAACAACACAATAGTGAGTAGCTTAATGATTACGAAACCTTCAAATAAAATATGGTACTACTGCTGATTCACACACCAGCATCGCCCAGCCCGAGCAACCAACTGGACCTTGGTCCCTAGAGGCAGCGTTACCCAGGCAACGTTCAAAACACCTTCCAAGGCATTCACACCGTGGAGCTGACCCTTGTCACTGATGCAACTTCAAATACCGTTCGCCTGCAAAACTGTAAGACAGATTAGTCGCACAGCCGAAGGCAATATACCCATGCACGGATGTTATCAGCAAAGTCCACTGCACTCTCATTTGGGGCTCCAGAAGTTTTGAGTTTAGTGCTTTTGTCATTCGCCAACTCCAAGTCAGTCAATGTGTAAGCTTGAAATTATGTAGTAACAATAGTTGTACAAGCCTGAAAATGTTCAACAGCCAATAGTGATATTGCCGTTTGGCATGCTATAGATATGAAGCACAGATCGTCAGCACAGACGCAGCACAGTACGGCATTCTTTCCCGGAACACCCTTCACCCATCCGCTAGACACACCCAATCCTTCCTGCTTGGAAGCCTTCGCCTTTCAATTGAACTGTTTGGTGACTACCTTCAGCTTCCTGTAAGTTTTGCTGTTACTCTGTGGACTCTTCATCTCAGGACTGAAATTCCATCCAACCTCCACCTAAAGCTCGAATCGTATCGGATCCATTGCCCATGTCTTGCGAAAAACTAACGTTAATGACTCTCCAATTTGTCTAAACAAGGACAAAATCTTGTATCAAATTGGGAACTTATTCCAGTTAACAGAATAAGCCGCACCAAGGCCCCCGAAAAATTGTACCGCTTCCCTGTAATCTTAGTCTCTCTAGCTAATCCGCATTTCGTGCTCCCTTTCTCCTTTTCTTCTTTTTTACTTTGTATTTTCACCTACCAGTAGCAAAGCATTTGTGAATCAATACCGAACTTGCGCAAACCAGCACATTTGCCACCAGTTCTAGGCAACCAACCCTTTAGTTGGATAACTCATTCAACCAATCTATTTCGATGTACAACGTTTCTGGTGGGAAGGTTCAGCATTTAACACGCATACATGATCCTGAATCTACAAGTATCTTCACTAGACCTAAACCGGCAAACCCAACCGTGGTAGCAAGCTCGTGACATCCTTTAGCTAAGTTGCTCAATATTTCTACAAGCCTCAGTCTTCGTACAAATGTCTAACGTTGACGCTGTACTACAATGTGAAAAGCGGAATTCACAACTTCTGCAAGTTCTGAAAATGTAATGCCGAAATCGAAGAACATCCTTGCTACTGATGTCTTGGAAAGGTCTGAGCACATGCTCGTCATCAGTTGATCAGCTGTCAGCCCACCAAGAGCGCCTTGGTCTCCACTGCAATCTAACTGACTACTTCTCCCTCTGAGTTGCTTAACCCTTCCAGCCTAACCGTGAACGTATAGTCGTGCCCCCTGCCGTGACTAATGAGATCCTTACTTACCTGACCATATCAGGTTAATCTCTTGTTGTTCCGGATCGCTCAACCCATCCAGCCTATTCGTGAACGTATAGTCGTACCCCGCGCCGTGACTAATGAGATCCTTACTTACCTGACCATATCAGGTTAATCTCTTGTTGTTCCGGATTGCTCAACCCATCAAGCCTATTCGTGAACGTATAGTCGTGCCCCCTGCCGTGACTAATGAGATCCTTACTGCTGACAGTGTTGAGGGGAAGCAATTGAGAACGGAGAGTGTATAGCTATACCGTGCGCGATGCATGCCAGGGTCTTTATTGACATCCATTTCAAGTTATAATGTTCTTCCAACACCAAACAAAGTGCTTGTCTAGCAGATACCTTCAGCTTCTTTCTCTTGCTACTTGTATCAGTCTACTAACCGTGCGCGATGCATGCCAGGGTCTTTATTGACATCCATTTCAAGTTATAATATTCCTCCAACACCAAACAAAGTGCTTGTCTAGCAGATACCTTCAGCTTCTTTCTCTTGCTACTTGTATCAGTCTACTAAGCTATTCCCCAGACCTCTTCTGAGCCACTTACAGCTAATGGTATCTAGTGTGTTGCGGGTGTAGTGTGTCGCGGCCTCCGTCAACTCATTCTAACCGATAGGAATTATACCTAATCCAACACTCGGACCTCTATCGTTGAGAATGAGAAGCGTACACTCCTTGCTGTGTTAATACAGTCCTGACATGACCGTGCAATCCCGTGGCATCCAACTGGACGTCGGCAGGATTACAAACCACAGCAACCTCAGTGGCTGATTTAGTAATCCCAATTGTGACTAAAACAATCTTATTATGCCCAAGTCAAGTACACGTAGTTTCGGATTGGCATAGAAAAACACTCAATGTCTCAACTTCAAAAGTTCATAACCTCGCAGTTTTGCAACAAACTTTACTCCGTGCCCATTTCCGAGTGCTGTTCCGCTCGCCCAACCCTGTTCACTTATTCATACACTGAGTTCCACTTGCGATGGAAGTCCGACTATCAAGATAACCAAGTTCTAAATACCAACCATGCACCAAATTGACGTTGGGGTACTTGAGGGCAACGCTCCGGTGACTGTATAACATCATCGCAGCTAATCTCGTCACATGGTCCACTCTCGTGTAAGGCATACCCAGGTGTTTTTGATTCGCATACCCAGCAAAAGTATTCTATCACGCTAGATACTGCCCCTCATTCTCTAGCTCCCCTGTCGTCACATACTTCGCTCTCCTGTAAGGCATACCCAGGTACTTTTGACTTGCGTACCCAGCGAAGGTCAAACTGTTGGGTGGCTAACTTCAGCCTTTTATCCTACCTTTCTATCCTGCCAGTCACTGACACTGATCCTGATGCCTTGTGGACCTTCGAACCCAGGCTCGACAGTGAACTCGTTTTCCTGAATGACATATCGTTCAACCAAGGACCTCACATTTTCTCCCCTCTTCCTCTCATTACCGATCTCTCATTCCAGTACTGGCAGCAGCATACATTTCTTTAGCAGTGTCAATCTTGATCCAAACGAACGCTAGTATAAGGATATCCAGTCCTAATTGCTCAACCTTCACATTGCCAAATACATCGTGCATGTTAATGTTTATATCCCAGCCTTAATCAACACGTGTTCTACCTACCTGGTTTTTCCAGTTCCTTCAAAAAAATGCCACAGAACAACATAGGAACTTCAAGCCAAATTTGTCGTACTTGAACATGCTGGCGTATTCGCCAAGATATAACAAGCAAATGACAATGCTGAGTATCTGATGACCTAAATCCTAGTTAGGCAATACACTGGCTATATCTTAGTTGTGATACTTGTCGTATGATGTTAGCCCCAACTGCTTTTTGTGTAAACCATTAAAAAAATCTTCTGAGAGAGGCGTTTATTCTTTTAACCAATGCCTCAATCCAACACGCCAACGATCTGCTGCAGACCTCCTTCTTAATTCCTCTGGCATCAACAGGCATCTGTAAGGAACGGAGCTGCCCCATTTAAAAGTAACATTTGCAATGGTCGGTCATGGAGATGATTGGGTCAGAGGATCAGAGACATGCTGGGAGGAGTAAATGCTTAGTGTCCTTTTTAACAAGCGTATACAGCAGTCTCTTGCATTAAGATCGCCGATGATACTTGTGCAAATGGTATTTTACAACATGTTTCTTATGCTTACCTATCTTAATAACAATAATCTTTTTCCTCAGCTAAACTCAACTTCTTCCCAGGTTAGATAATGGTCAAAGAGCACGTTCTAAGCTATGCTACCAGGTCGACGTCGATTGCAACTTTTACGGTGAATTAGTAGTTCAACTTCTCTCGACTTTGTTTGGCCAAGGATCATTTGTCTTACAACTATACAACACGATCGAGCAATGTTGACGTTTAACTTCTCACCAGCTTTACCGGCACTGCAAAAGTTTTCGAAACCTCTACGATTCTGTATTCCAAGAGATTAGTACTCACCTTTGAAGAAATCAACGACTCAACAAAAACAGGACTCATTTGATGCGGAATGTGACTAATTTTCACCTCTGTTAACGTCGTTCACAAACACCAAGCTACCTGGTTTTCCTGGGAAATTGACGCCCTGTGTACCACATTAAAGCCTTCACGTCCTTAAATTGTAGTTTTAATAAAAAAAAGTAGGTTAGTAAGTACAGCTACTAATACAAACAGACAGTTAGGGAAGTACCATTTAACTGATCTTTCTCACGAAAGCTTGCTATTGTTGGCCAAAAATGAAAGACAGAGTTACCAATATTAAATTTATTTATGAACGTCTTCTTAAACTCAGTTGTAGTGTGTTGAGCTCCACTAAAGTCTGAACAAAAATGTGTTTCCCACTTGGGGAGATACTTACTATTAACTCATAGAATCAATAAATAACAACAGACAGCCTAAGTTGTCACAGTTATTTTCTTAAAGCTACAAAGAGGAGAATACAAATATTTCCGTGATCCAACATAGTGAAAGTGGTTAGATTTTCTCTCTTTGCTTGCAAGAACTGTCACAGACTTTAACTCGGTCAAACAACTGCACACTGAAATTAAACTTAGGAAGTTAACAAACCGATGAGACCAAAAATCGATAACGATGAAAAAATACCATTCATACAAACCGCGCCATTTTGACTGATTTGGCTTTACCTCAGCTATCGATCAGGTCACCTCTCTACTGTTGACAGAAACGCAGAACAAAAGTGTAAGTAAAACGACTGCTAAACCTAACACATAATGCCGAAAGTAAACGAAAAAAAATGAATTTTTTTCTCAGTTTGAACCACCACAAATGTTGTTTTCGAGTTAAATTCGTCTAGACTTCAAGTTAAGCTAAATTAGATTCCTTTTGATTATAATTTTGTTTCGTGCCTCAAAATTGTTGAAATAATGGTTGTAAGTCTTGTTAGCTCCGGAGAACAAGAAAAATAACTTCCATTTCCTGATTAGAGAAAAAGATGCAAATTAAACTTATAAATACAAAATTAGAACGACACTATTACAGTGAGCATACAAACCACCACAACGTTCTTCTGCGTGTTGCTTTCTCGTACACCACATCCAGGAGCTTTCGTTCATCTTGGAAGTTGACCGCCATATTTAACGGGTATATCCGAAAAGTACCCTTTGCGCGCATCGTGCCCACGTTCGTCCGAAAATGTGTTCGTTCCGCTCGAAAATTCGGTACCGTCTACATGCCTAGGGAGGGACCCACACCCTTATACTCTACATTATCTATACAATTATCTAACAACACCATGTTTAATTTAAATCATTGTAATACAACATAACATCAAAAGTTTCTGTCTGGCTGACTAAACTCCACCTAAAGTGGTTTTACTCGCGTAGTTGAAAACTCACCACTCTGTTTTATTCCCCCATTCCCCCTCGACAGAAAGAAAGACGAAGAGAAAGATGAGAGCCCGTTGACACGAAAAACAGATGAAAGGTGCGAGAAAACCGATATCTTCAGGTGGCTGAACTGTTTCTAAGTTTTTATCATCCACAAAATGTTAGGAGCAGCTTAAGGTATAAGCCGTACACATTAAGCGTAAGATAGTTACTACATTAAATACGGCTTCGACAGCCAAGTTAGTTAGATTCGGCTTCGACAGCCAAGTTAGTTAGATTCGGCCTTCGACAGCCAAGTTAGTTAGATTAGGCTTCGACAGCCAATATAAACTAAACTAACTTACCTTTGATGTTGATTGTCACTACTTTAAGTTACGGTATTACACTAAATGTGGATGATAATGTTTTCTTCTCTGTCTTGTCTCTAACTATCTCTGTCACAAGGTCTGTCACAGGATTGCTTTGAAAAGAAACATTAGTTGAGTTGGTTACTAGCTAAACGAAAAGGAAATTGCGTTCACTAATCAGACATCAAAACTCGTGGCATAATTATTGTGCTGCTCTCACGATCTCTTCGTTTCTGACTACTAAACACAAATATAATTAGCTAGTTAACTTTCACTTTGTTCAACTGCATGTTGTGTTTTCAAACAAAGTTAAGGTTATAAGTAAAACTAGAAGTTGAGTTTTAGAATTTTCGCAGTTTTTTTGATACATCAGTTCCGGGATAAAATATAAACAAAATAAACATATTGCTCCCTTGATTTGTCGAATACTAAACAAAAGAACTTCTTGCAAACAGACTTTTTCGTGACTCATGCACATTATACAACAAAAATACAAATAATCACTGAATTGACCGCCAAATTTTCTCCAGCTTCGTCCAAAATCTCTTCAGACATTGAGTTAAAATATCAAAAGAATGTGATGAATATGAAAGATTTAAACGCCAAATCAATCCGATGGCTCACATAAAAACGATCAATTCGCACGTATCAACCTTTCGAATACAATTGCTGCATAACGGCCGTCTGTACGTCTTTCTGCCTGAAGAAACGAAATAGCACCTATCTTTGTAGACTTCATCGGCTTTGTTTCCTTGATTAATTCCTTTTCCATGCAACAGATTCTTGCACTGTCTTTGTTAACTTGACCACAACTCTGTAAGAAAAAAAACATTAAATTTCTTTATTTTCAGTTTTAAAGCAAACTTAACCATACCGCAATGGGAATTATATCTATCTCAACATCAAACACATGGGGGATTGGGAAGCAAATCGGCCGCCCCCTGCTCCCCTATACATTTTTATCAAAGAAACTGGCAATGGAAATTGCAATCTAATCAATTAGCCATATCGTATCTTCTAAGCATGCAACCCTTTCAGCCAAGGTCAGTTAATCAGTGTGCAAAATCTAAAAATACGACCCATACAAAATCAGCTGCGTAGTAAAGAGAACAAACCAATTGATCGGTTTCAGCATTTTATCTGGGACTGAGCCCCAGTTACAGTGACCAACCTAACAGACATGTCCAACTTTTCTCACACTCATTCACTGTCTAGACCTAGCCCCAGCCATAGACACCCATCGATCAGATATATCAAACTTGTTCTGTACACACACACTCACCAAGTAAACCTAAACCCAGCCATAGACACCCACCCACCAAACATTTTAAATTTGTTTTGTACACACACACTCATCCCGTAAACCTTGACCCAGCCATAGAAACAAATCCACCAATAATTTCAAAGTTGTTCTGTACACACACTCACTCAGTAAACCAAGACCCAGCCATAGACACCCATCTACCAAATATTTCAAACTTGTTCTGTACACACACTTACTCAGTAAACCAAGACCCGGCCATAGACACCCATCCACCAAATATTTCAAACTTGTTCTGTACACACACTCACCCAGTAAACCAAGCACCAGCCATAAAGAACAACTCTCCCACCAAATAATTCAAACTTCTTCCGTACACACACATTTACACAGTAAACCTAGACCAAGCCATAGACACCCACCCATCAAATATTTCAAACTTGTTCTGTATACACACACTTACACAGTAATCCTAGATCCAGCCATAGACACCCACCCATCCACCAAA
>JAOBRG010344725.1:0-14109 GCA_027574985.1 Umimayanthus nakama | reverse complement strand
AAGCAGAGCTTCTCAAAGTTATCGAAAACTCATTCTGCAGTGCAGTTGAACGCAAAAGTAAAGGTTCAAAGTCTTCAATTCCTTCCCGCGCAAACTGACGTTCGTCGTCATGACGCTTGCATCTGAACTTATTTTTCCCGCCACAAACACGGCGTCCTCGTTCCAGTCTTACCGCGGCCACGGCGTTCTAGAAAACGTCCGCGTTCTTCGATCTTAAAGTCCGTAATATTCACAAATAACGGCGAGATCTGTGAATAGCTCATATCCACTCTGGAATTTATGAATATTTAACGCCAGGTTGAGGCTCGTGCTGTAAAAGCGAGTCTATAGTAATTGTAATCAGCGGCAACTGGGAATACGAAACTGGTCTATAGATGTTTAACACTAAAACTGAAAGGTCTTTGGGCCAACGTATACAGACAATGGGGAAGGGGGGAAGAAGGGTAATTAACAAAAATAGCAGTTTATAACATAACAACCGACACGCAGAAGTGGCGATGATTATTTTGTGTAGAATCACAAGTTGTCGCTTATCACCCGCATTTGTGGACTGAAACATATACAGCTTTTGTTCTTAACAATAACAACAATAACTTGTCTTAACATAGTACAATCTGTATACAGCTAAGAGCTAGTTATTTAATATGTACAGCTTCTGCTACACTAATAAAAACTAGAAAAGAAAAAAAAACCATGTTGACAGGGAAAATGCACACAACAGAGCTTGGCTCCAAATCAAGTGTGGCCGTTAGGTATTTCTAGTCTAGGAAAACTAAAAGTAGTTATAAGGAAAGGTGAACACTCAAAAACACAAAAATGTGGGGAAAAACTACGAAGGCAGAGAATCAAAAAGGAATGAAAACACAAAAAAAGACACGTTACTTTTCAGTAAATGATCATGAATACTGTAATCAAAACTGTCACATATCATTTTTGAAATATTTGGAAATTTCAATATAGTACCCATTAATATCTAAATGTTAAAGCAGAGCTGAGTTGACTGCTTTTTTGAAAACTTTTTTAGACAAACTCCTAATATGAGCAAGTTTCGGGTTCCATAGAAGTGAGACAAAACGTGAAGAGCAGTTTTTCTGGGTAATAAGACGTGAATACTTAGAATAATAACTGTTACTTGAAGAAGACCTTGTAAGATAATTATTTGTGTCTTTGACTCTAGTGAATA
The DNA here is from genome assembly GCA_027574985.1 of Umimayanthus nakama. Classification (NCBI taxonomy): domain Eukaryota; kingdom Metazoa; phylum Cnidaria; class Anthozoa; order Zoantharia; family Parazoanthidae; genus Umimayanthus; species Umimayanthus nakama. The sequence goes on along the minus strand of JAOBRG010344725.1, from coordinate 12,926 downwards.
ACTTACTAATATTAGTAGGAGCAGAGCTGCAGTCCACATCATACATTAGTTGAGCAGTTGAGTAAAAGTAATGTAATGTCACTGATAATTTGTTAATGCTGGACCTAAGGAGGACGCATGCATGTTCTAAATAAACTCAAGTCAGGCCTCAAAAACACTTCCAGTTAAGATCTACTAAGCTAGCTTAACTAATTTCATTGCCTTAAATATTTACTATATATCTCGTCTTAGTATTCTTTAACTTTAGAATAATGAAATTCATGTACGAAAATAAATGAAATGAAAGATACCGGCTTAGGAGTGCGGAGTTAACAGAGAGGCTGGGGGACCATTTAGCTTTCTTGCTCGGGCTAGCGGTGTATTAGAAGAGGGGGGGGGGGTAAGAGGTAGGGGGTTGAACAGAGGAAATACTTTCCTCTGATTAGCTGGGTGCGAGGTCCGTATGGATCGGGTTTTTTCCTTCCTTTTATTGCCCGAGCGCGCCGGCATGAAAGCAAGGAAGGAAAAAACGAGGATCCACAACTAGCCGTACAGACTGAGCAAACGAAACTAATAAGATGTTCTTTATGTGGCTTTGTTAGTTATTCCGATTTTGAAAAGGTGATCGAGAGCTAGAGGTCCGTACGGCTACTTGCAAAGCTGGAATCGACCAATCACAGCACGCGAGATCAGTAAGCCATATAAAAATGTACGTTAAAATTGTTTAGGTAAACTCCCATTTGCCTCTGGCGTTCTCTGCAGTTCGTTCCAGATAGAAGTAGTTGTAAAGCTAAATACTAGACTTCAAAATGAGTGTACAAAGCAATTTTGTTCCATGTTGAACGACCCGCGACAGCGCACATCGCTTTGTTTGATGTGTAGGCCCAACTACTATTTGATACAGCACCGTGATTGGGCATACTGTGGTTTGTTTTTTTTATGGGGGGGGGGGCAAATTGTCCGAGCGATACCTAGGAGGGCAGGGTAAAAACACCGGAAAACATTTGGAATTTTCATTTCTGAAATCGCGCAAATACAACCAATTTGAAAAACTAGCTAACATACATGTATATATGGAGAACTCGTCTACTGAATACTTTTTTTTCTCCATCTCTCCATAATTATTGGAGAAGGGGGGGGACCTCCAAGTCCCTCCCCTAGCTACAGCACTGTAATACCTTTCGTGTTTTGTGCACGGATATGGTAAACGGTTAAAAGAGAAAGAGAACAAATCATAACCAGTTCACTCTATTATGTTCTTACCTAGAATGTGTTTATAGAAGGAGCGAGTAAAATACACGTTCAAATGCTGTTTGTGGTACAGCGCCAAGCCGATGATACGGCCCGTGAACCGGAAGTAGTTCAGATGGTCCGGGTTGATAGAGGAGGCGCTGTTTGGTTGAAATATCGTGCCTGTGTTGAGTGAAATCAAATACGTGTTTATTTGCCGCAAATTACAATCTTTATTTCCCACGACCAGCTCCCATCTGGCCTTGTAGCTCAGCTGGTGAACAACGGCGATCTGTTACGGAGGTCGTGGGTTCAAACACCACCGGGGTCAGAGATTTTTTCTCTTTCTACGTGTGGGCCAATTTCCTATTTATAGGGCTAACGCTCAGTATGTATTATTTGGGATTATCATAGAGCACTACAACTTACTACAACTAAACCTAAATATATACTTATGAGTGCTCAGCGGCCAAACCTTACTGGTTTCCCCCTCAATTATGAATACGGTAACTAACCAGTCAGTGGACATGTATTCCACGTTTTAGAATATCTGTATGGAAATAAATGTTTCGGTAAATTTTCATGTTTTAGCCAAAACATGGGGTGATTGGTTTAAATAATATTGTAATTTCCGGTAGCTCATTTCTGATTTCCATACATCTGGCCTATACCCACTTCTCACACGGGCCATTACTTATACTTAAGATAATATTCGTTTAGAGTAACCAATACGCTCGCTAGCTTGTGTTTTACTCGATTCTTGACATGCTCTACCCACCGAAACTCCTCAACTGTGTGAGACTAACTTAGACAAGCGCAAAGGATGCTGGACTCCTGATCTGCGTACTCAATTAACAATATATGAAAAGCACATGTCTATACAAACCATCTGCCGATTGCGTAAACAAAGCAAAATCTGGGTTGAGGATTTCCCTGGCGAGTAGCTCCAACCATTCCCGCAATATCCCGCGCCCCTTCAAGCAAAGATACCAAGAAACAATGCCTGAGTTGCAAGTAGTCTGAACTATATGCACATGCTCATCACTAAATCTATTAATAACTGAACATATCTCTGCAAACATAGTTAGTTTACGATTCTTCATCATCCAACTAACTGTATCAAAGTAAATTTTTACTGGAGTGTTTTCGAAACAATAAAACAGTAATTTCATATATTGCAGCAACACTTACCACACCACTTTCGCCTTCAAATCTCACGACAATGTTCTGTTTCAAAAGTTCGCTGCTCATCTTCGATAAAAGATCGCAGCTATCAGTGAAAATGGCATCTGGAACGAGAAAGAAGGTGTCATAAAAACAAAAATGTAAAGCTCACATCACGTATTAAAAACATACCTATACGTAAATCTTGCGTCACGTAAACCTTACGAAAATACCGGGACTATACGTGTTCCCCTTGCATTTAATAAACTGGAATTTAAATGCCTGTATATTTGTTTGAATCAAACACCAAGCGTAATGTAAGTTAGCGATTTAGACTTAAAGTTTCCTTTGTAAGTGCAACGTAATTTGATTTTCACCACTGCACTTAAGACACACAAGATTTTTTACATTTACTTTTAAATGCAGGATGATGTGAATTATTTCATTTGTATTTGCGTTTTCTATTTTGATCAATATTCGTTTGACCCTTTTGTTGCAACAACCATGACCAAGCTATCCGTCTGTTTGGTCTCTGGCCACTACAGCTAGCTTGTACCATTTCGTCTGAGCACAAACACCTTTTTATTAAACTTTTCAAATACCTGTATTCCAACAACTGGTACTTACAAAATATTTTTTGTATTTTATCTTCTGTATTGCATTACCAGGGTTTGGCATATTTTACAGGAAAAAACACTATGAACAGAAAATTCAATTTTCATTTAGAAGTTTACTACCATAAATGATCGATATCCTGTCACGGCTGCGAGAGTACGCTGTTGTAAACATACGCCTGTTCACATTTTTAGGAGAAATGATTGTGAACTGTTCACAGCGATTGCAAATCATTTGTTTTTAAATTTAAAAATCAAATAAAAACATTTGTTAAAATACAAGAAAAGGCGTTGATTCTAAATTTACTGATTATATTGGATCATTTTGTGAAAAGCTTAAAGAATGTTTACCTTCTTAGTATTTTTTCCTGATAACATTTTTTTGTTGGCGAGCTACTTTTGTTGTTGTTTTCTGTGTGCATTTTCTTCTTTTCTTTTTTACATAACTATAACTTAGTCTCAAGGTATGTCATGACGTTACTTAAAATACTAAAACATAGTTGAAAAAGCCCATAGTTGAATAAGCTCTTGTAGTTTCTAATTGGCTTTCTTGCCATTTATATTACTACAATGATTTTGTAATGCATTTGTTGTTCAAAATGTTTAAACATTTTTTTTAACATTTTCAAGTTTCAAGATTATTTAATGCTACTTAAAAGTAGCATGAAATAATCTTGAAACTTGAAAATACCCAAGCAACTAAAGCCAACCTATGGTAAAGCCACGAGTGCTTCGCAGGTATTACATGTAAAACAGAAAGGTGAAGTACCTCAAATACAGAGTGTATGCAACATACAAATCGTAAAAACGCGAGGACATTCACTAAAACGAACAAGAAGTTGAGTACCGTAAAATATGGTTGAACTTAAGTTCTGTCATTGCCATGATTGAAATACAAACAATTGCCCACGTTTTGGGCCAATAAAAACAAAAACAAAAATGAAAAGACCACGGAAAACCTGCAACGTCTGTAATTGTAACGTCAAACGTTGTTTTGTCTTTTGGCACAAGTCAGATTTAACCTCTTCAGTTCACTCCGAAAAATGCCGCGTGACCAGTTGCGTTTTTCTTGTCATCATACATTTCCTACTAATACGTTTAGAAAGCTTGAAGTAGTGGGTTACATGTACGTTTTGTATGAAAAGCCACTGAATTATTGTATACTGACGATGTTAGACGTTTATGACAAACTTGCCAGGGCTGTAAATGAAGGGACCACAGCGCAACTTGAAAGTGGGGGAGAGCGGAGGGGGCTGGCTAGTGACTCAGAGTGGGGGGCTGAAAACAATTTTGCTCCGTAGCTCTTCATAATTTGCAAAAAAGTTGGGGGCTGAACCTCCCTCCCCCCACCCCCACCCCCCTCCGCGGGCCCTGACAGTTCAACCCTATCAGAATGCAATACCCATTAACCTCAGGCAAAACCGATCAGAGTGCACAATCCTGGTTCAATAACCTCGAACTCCTGTCATCGAAACTTTAAGCCAGAAATGGCTCGGTTAGAGAAGTTCAGCAATTTCAACTTAATTTCTGAGGAAGAACCTCAACAGAAAGACAAAAACCAGTTTGATTTTACAAAATAACGCACCTCATTATGTTTATATCTTCGCTATCAACTTCACAAGTCAAACACGGGTTGTAATTCCAAACAAAGTAACTTCTGATTGCTAAACGATAATCAATGATTACCTCGTTTGACCTCGACAACATTCTTTTCGTCGTAGTAAATCGGCTCTCTTTCTGCTCCTTTGCCGTACAGGTTTTCGTAAAACCAGTGTTGTCTCTCTTCAAAAGGCTGGTGACAAACAAAGAACATAGTACATTGAAAGGTCTGAACTCTGCGGTTGGTTGATAGTTGCAGTTGTTTAAAATACCCGGCATAAGTGGGTGCGGCCGCCTCAAGAGGAAATACAAACAATACTACTGATAGTTAAATACATGCCCCAAAGATTCGAACATCAAGAACCATACTATGGAAACTTTGAAAATGATGTTCTCACCTGATCAAGGATAATATGAACAAATTTCTGCATTAGCAGAGGGCTGTCGAGCAAGAAATGGAAGTGGGAGAATAGAATCTTTGGATTCCTGTTGAAAACAAAAAAAAACAGCATTCAATTAGCAAGTCTGCTGTAATTTCCTTTAACACTGTGATAGATAGAACCACTTGCAGTCATTATACCAGGTGCTGTGAAGTCGTGAGACGCGTTACTTCATGAAACAGTTACCGTGATATAAAGGGTAATTGCAGTCTGATATTTTTCCTGTTCATTACTGTTTAATTTCAAGACTGATTACCATCAGTATTCAACTAGAAAAAAAAAATCTTCACAACTACTATCAAAACGATCGATTGTCTACCTGTTCAAAAGTAACTACAAAAATAAGATTAAAAGTTTTAGTAAATTCTTCCAGTAAGTTACATATGCATGATGGTGCTTCTCCACAAAGGAGCACCGTTATGTTAAACTCAAAATACAATACTCTGTGGTTCACAATTTGTTTATTGTTACTATTATTTAGTTATCTTAAATTTATTCTGAATTTGGCATAATTTAGCTTATTTTTTATTTTTTTTTGTGTGTATAATTATTTAACCAATATAATTTACCAACACTAGATACCATTTATGTTTATTTAACAAATGTATAAAGCACTTATTTTGTCAGCTGACCCGAAGCCATTTAAGCCTCGGGCTTTGGTCTTACTATTGTAAATAAGTCGTGCTGTACTTGGAAAAAGAAAAGAAAAGAATAAAAAAAAAATAGAATGCTATTATCCTTATCCTTAAGTGTGCATGTAGATGTACAAATACGTTTTCCTTGGTTTGCTTGTATTAACCTAATTTTGCCAATCATTCTGATTGTAAATACAGTAACTACTGTAAAACATTATATAAGAATGCACTGCCTGCCTCAGCCTTGTTGCCACACGAGCCTCTGGCTTTAGTTTTTCCATGTTGTTTTACCAAACTTGTGCTTTTCAAGAGGCAATAAATCAAAGTAAAGCAAAGTAATGTAATGTAAAGGAAGTTAAAACAAAGCAACAAAATAAATAGGTAAAATGATTTCCGAATCACGAACATTTTCAAGTTCACTTGCAATGCCTTAAATTAACCTACCACATACAACTTTACCTTGCAACAAAGACTTGAAGCACTTCTTCATGTTTATCGACAAACTGCATAAATCGAGACGAAAAGTTTCTCCTGGTTTCACTGAAAATAAAACAATAAATAAGCTTTGCGGGTTTTTTTATAAGAACAAGTAAAATTTGGCCAAGCCTTGTTGTTCTTACGTTTTTTGCACGATTTGACCCTCAATTGTTCTTAAATTGTTCTTGTTCCCATCATGCCAGTTATCACCACAAACATGTTGTTAATCAAAATAGGGTTTGGCTGCCGTCGGCAGCAAGTTTAGTGTACTGAAACTCAGTTTTACCGCGAAATTCTCCTGACCCCCTTGCAGCATCGTGTTATGTTTTTTAATAAAAACTTGCAGTTACGTATGCATCTGAAGCCGAGCCTCCATTGTTCTTTAATAGCTTGTTCTTAATATTTGAGAAAAATTGAGCCTCGTTGTTCTTATAAAAAAAAGGTTGTAAGACTGACAGCCAGAAAACAGAAAACACAAACACAGGTAAACAGTTTGCCAGAGCCATTGAAAGGCTACCAAAAACGGACAAAAGGGCAACATTAAGTTAATTCTGTTCGTACACTGGCTCTTTCTCCTGTCATATTGTTTTAATGTTGCTTTCTTTGCTCTTATTCGACAATTATGTCAAACTTTTATAATCTATCAACTATCAGCGAGATTTTGAACGTGTTGGGAGTTGATGTCAGTGCTGGAGAGTCGATAAGAAGTTGGCGGTCAAACCAGAGCAGGATAATCTCGGTACTGTGGCCTGTGAGAGTTTTACTCTCGCCGACTTTGTGTAGTTTTATTGGTGACTTGAATGGCAATAAAATTCAAAAACTCAAATTTACATATTTTTGAAAAACTATATACCTATAAAATATTTACAAATGGAGTTCTAAAATTTTCAAAAAAGTATTGTGTAGCTACTATATAAGGCTATTGTCGATTAAAAAGTATCCCATTTCTTAACACAATACGGTAAAAGACTCATTTGGAAACGCTTCGTTCTACATTTAAATAAGGGGAGGGTTCTGGGATTCCTTAAATTGTAAGCTGGCGTTACACTGTTTGGTATTTACTTGTCCAGCTTGTTTGCCGGGTTTGTAATGATTTTGTGATAGAATGACCTACAAAGATGATCTCTTCTGTCCAAAAGAGTCGTGAGTTTCAGGGCATACCGTCCTTCGTCGTACGTTAGGTGTGGTAAGATGGTCTTAACTGCTCGGCGTTGGATTGCTTCGATTTGGTCGGAAAGCTTTAAAGTTAGTGATGAGTGCCACACTGGGCATGCGTATTCCAGGATTGGTCTGATAAAGTAGCAGAAGACTGAGCACAGGTCACGGGATGGTACCCCACTCCTCCTTAAGGTTCGTAAAGCGTACAGACGTTTGTTTGCTTTAGCACAGATGTAGTCAGTGTGGGCGGACCACTTAAGGTCGGAAGTCAAATGAACCCCGAGGAGCTTGGTAGTGCGAACTGTTTGAAGTGGCTCATTGTTGACAGTCAGGGGGTCTACTGGGGGTGTATGTTTTAGAAAGGACACCATAAATTCCTTGGTTTTCTTGACACTCAGTATCATGTTGTTGCTCGTTTGAACCGGCCTTTACAGTCTAGTATGTGAGTATCGGAATTCTTGGATATATGTTTTATCAACACTGTTATTGTTATTATTAATACTGTTGTTACTACTTACTGTGATTCCCAATGGGATTGTGCGCAGCAGCAGATGTAGAATCCACGGGTGACAGCACAAAGTCTCTCTGCCGTCATGGAGACCACGTCTCCCCCAGGGAGAGGGGACACAGTACCGCTTGGTTTCTTGGCAGAGTTCCAATTCACACGGTTAGCATCACCATTTGAACAGTCACCAGAGTCAGTCACATTATCTCTTTGGTGGTGGTAACGTCCAGTAGAAGGAATACCTTCAACATTTATTTGACTTTCGCGACTGCAGGCAATCCCGTCAAACACTTCAGGATCAGGACTCAAATTCTGATCACTTTCATCTGAAGAGGCAGGCGTATTTACTGATAAGGGATAAACAGTCATGTCAGGCTCAACTCTGGGTCTTTGCTGTCTACTCGCCGACCAAGAACTCGAGTCTTGAGCACCGTTTACATCCTCTGCAGTAACAACTGTTGACGGGTTATCATTGCTTGTAAAGTTGCCCCATCCCCTCGCAAAGTCGCCGCTCCATCGCCCTAAATTCATTTCAACCGCAGGTTGACTGAGCCGAATGCTGTCATTACCTGGGCTGATGGACAGTTGGCGCTGGATGATCTTCGGCCTTGCTGCCATAAGCGCTGCAGCAATGTGTCGTGAGTCTTGGCGTGTTAACCCACCGCAGTCCCCAGACTCTGCTGATGCTGGCCGAGCAGTGCTGGAACCAAGCACACTAGCAATGCGTTCTGCTTTACTGGACGGGTCCTTTGGATTTGACAAGTTGTCTTGGGAGGCGTTACCTTGTGGAGAATTCACGGGAACAGATGTTACATTGCCGGCGTGAGGTCTAACATCTTCAGTTGCATTATCAACGGGGTCAGAGGGCAGCGCAGCTGATGAAGAGTCAGGATCACCACGGGACACCACGGGAAGCAAATCAGAAGATAATGAATTGCTACTAAGGAGAGAGTCTTCGCTAGTTTCGTCAACTGTGGGGAATTCTTTCAAAGAGTTGTCTGATACGAGGGTTTGATCCGCGGCACCAGACAGCTGTGTTCTTGTAGTAGCGTGGTTCTCTTTACCATGATCAGCTTTTGTCTTCGGTTCGTTGTTCTCTTCCATTTCCCCCTCTCGAACCTCCGCTGCTAACAAGGAAAACCACAGCTCGAGAGCATGCCAGAGCTGCTCTAGGGGGCCAAACACATCGGGAGGGGGGCCTGTAAGGAGCAAGAAAATAGTAATAAAAACTGAAATAATAATAACAATAACAATGATAACAATAACAACATATAATAACGATGTCAACAACAAAGATGAAGATGACGATGAAGATGACAATGATGATGATAATGATGATGATGTTGATGATTACGATAACGATAATGGAAATAATAATCGTTTTACAGGATAGTTGTTTCACCAAAAGTGATTTTTAAGGAGGTCTCGTGAAAGAAAAATTTAGCAAAAATAATATAGTTTATAACATAAACAAGAAAATAACGAATTCAAGTTAGATTGGTTCAGTATGAATACTCTTGAGCATCAAGTACCTATTCTGAAAATACTTTGTTTTAACTTGACTCAAGAGTACTCAATCACATATTGGCTTTGACTTGGATAAACATAAAGACATTAAAATTCGAATCTGATCTTATTTCATTGTCTACTAAGATTTGGATCTTATTAGACAAAGACCCAACATCAAAAAGGAGTTTTCAATCTTGAAGGGAATGAAATGAGCATCTTTGCAAACCCTCCGCTGCATCTGACGTCACCAGCACCATGTGGTATAACATAAAACTAGAGTTGTCGTTAGATTCCATCGATGTGGAACCAACATGGCCGCAATATCTTGCGCCCGGAATCTCTAGGCCTTGGTTGCATCCCTAGAATGAGCACCATTCTGACAATGTCTCACTGTCGGACATTAAAGACGTTACACCTAAGTTGATCTCATCGATTTACGTTAGTGTCAATGACGTTCAGGTTGGTTTGAACCTTGACCGAGACTGTAAATGGAAAGTGGCACGGACTGTAGCCGGATACAATTTGAATTTTTCATGCATTTCAAATTTGTATTGATTCTGTCCCGCCAGTGAATTACAGCTGACAACAGAGAAATGTATGGGAAAATTCAAATTGTGACTGCACGCTTTCGTATAAGGCTACATGCCTAACTGAAATTTTGGCATTCAGTTCCTCTCTCGTAACCTGATTTAAGTTTTTAGTTCATAACTTTTCTGGAACTAGAGTGTTAAAGATACTTGACGCCAAAACTCCATAGAAACTCTCTTACTTTGAGCCACTTTGCTTACTCTCGCCAAGACGGCGGCGAAAACCATGAAAAGTCTATTAATACGGTACACACGTACCTTCAGACTCGATAACTGGAGAACCGCTGCCACTACCACTCGGCCTTGTGCCAAACGCTGCCTTAAACATGTTACTGGCACTGTCCACACGCGAACGGCGGCTGGCTATACTGCTCAAGCTGTCCATGCGGTTTCTTGGATTCTCATCCGGTTTGGTGTACAGTTTGCACAGTAGGCGTATAATACGTAGGAAATGGGCCACTGAGTCCTCGTAATTGCTGGAAATGCTGGTTGGGGCAAAACAAATTAAGGTCGGGGCAGAGTTAACGTATAGGAAAGACACTTAAGTCATATCGAGGTAACATTCCTATCTCCAAATGACTTCTCTAGTTGAATTGTTTTCTCAAGAATACCTTGTGAGACGTTCTGATATTAACTATTTATCATTCTATCGTTTGTATAATAAATAATACCCATATAGTTTTTCATTATTACACCTGTATACATATTTTTGCACCTACAGTAAACACTGTAACCACCTTTATTCACTGCAAAAACCACCTCGAGTAGCTTTGCTATTTGTTTATTCCGTAAATTGAAATTGAAACACTTAGGACATAATCTACAATGTGGCACGCACACAACACTGGGAAAACTCCCATCTTTTCGAGAAGTGTATGGGTTTCAAATCCCCTGAGATAAAATTCATGAGGCTAGACCAACAGCTTGACACCCCTGTCCACGGACGGTTTGGCAAAAGAAGGACTCACAAATATCAACCTTAAACCTGGTCAGGGATTTAACCCTGGACCCCCTGGTTGACAGTCAGAGATCTTGCTGACTGCACAAACCCGACACCTAATAACTTATTAATAAGAATGCATGTGTAGTAAATTGTTTCTAAACTTATGATACAAAATGTCTAATCATCTTAGCACAAAAGGTGATAAAGGAGATTGTTACAATGTGTTACCCGTGGGCAAAAATCCATTCAAATGAAATTCTAGTAGTAGTTTTTCAAACTACCAATTAACCACGCAATCAAGCTCATAGCATTTGAATAAATTTTTGGATGAGATTTGTTCAATAACGTTGTAATACTCCAACTTTCTAAAGCAAACACCACAAACGGCAAAAACAAGCAGTTGGTCTTAAAATGAATCCATCAACATCTTCCTATTTCGATGAAAACAAACATGAATGAAAGACTCAAAATAGAGAGGAAAAAGAAACCATTTGCATTTATTGGAGAAAAACTTGTACATGTGTGTTACCTTAGCAACAGAAGACCAGCTTGAGTCGCCAGCTCTCCGAGACTTGTCAGAATCTTAACAAGTAGCGCACCATTCGCCTCGCAAAGGAACCTCAAGATCTTAAACATCTACGAAATACAAATGTGTGAATAACGATATATGAAATAAATTCATATGTGAAATGCGGTGAGGATTTGGCTTCGAAATTTGGGTGGCATCCTGACCAGGGTTGGCAATCAACCCGTGTTCATTGTAAACAGCCTCTTAGTGGCAACTTACACTGTAAACAGTTGCAAATAATAATAATTGCCAGAAAAAACTCATACCTCAACAGAATTGCAACTATAGCCATAAAATGGACGGTTACTTCAAGAACTCCCGACTTAACTACTGTTTCGAGCTTTGGTCTCTAAGACCCCGTCCCCACGTAGCCGGGAATTTTCGAAAACGGAGGTTTTTTCTCCGAATACGGCTACCGTCCACACGTAAACGATGTTTTCGAGCACCGAAAACGGAGGTTTCCAAATACGCTATCCAGGGTGGAGATTGTTGAAAACGGAAATTAAAACATGAGTACAATGTCTCCTAAAGCTCATGCTTCGATGACAAGGATTACACCTAGAGGCTGCACAGATTGCTCAAACCAAACAGCCAGATTAAGTAAGTCCTCATTTCATGAAAAAAATTCATGCTTACAAGTAAGGATGTCCTCCATACAGTACGACAAGTAATTTTAATTTAGGAAAACTGAGAACAATATTTCGATGAACACGATTGCACCCGGAGATGGAACACCGAACACCAAGGATGTTTTCCATAAAGTAAGACAAGTAATTTTAGCGCCGAATTGAAAACAATGTTTCGATGAAAATGATTACATATAAGGCGAAACAACTTGGTTTAGTTAACAAACTGTTCCACTTCCAGATGTACAGTAATAAAATCATTTTAATTTTGAAACTATTCGTACATGGCATTCAAATTTTCAATTTGCTTTAAAAGCACTACCAGTCAAGAACTTTGCTCTAATTTATGTTCAAGAACTTTATTGCTAGTTAATGTAAACTCTAAGTGTTGTTATCAAGTCAGTTTTAGTCTATTACGATTGCTAGTAAATTGTGTGGGTAAAACAGGCCTGAGGCTGGGTTTTGGGGTCGGGGAGGATTATTTTGCATTATATTTTTTCTGAAGGGCTGGTGGGTAGGAGGTGTTGGAATAATTACTTAAATATATATGCACAAACTGCAAAACTTTTAGAGTCATGAAGATTCTGGCAACATTTAAGAAGATTGAGACCTGTATCTCACCTTCGTTTCTTCATAGTCCTGGTATTGAATAAGTTTCAATAATGGAGCCAACAAGTGGGGAAATGTCTCGAGCAGCAAAAGACAAACCTCTTCATACCCGCCCTGCATCACGAAAAACAGCTTCATTGGTAAGTATCGAGTGTAACAAATTTAAACTCGTATGTACAGGACTGTCCATTACGTATCGGCCAACTCCTTGTACACGGCGTCAGCCATAAAGGGAACTCATAACAAGTACAAATGGAATGGTTGGGTAGCCTATGAATAGTCA
>JAOBRG010344703.1:0-14109 GCA_027574985.1 Umimayanthus nakama | reverse complement strand
AGAGAAGAGAAGAGAAGAGAAGAGAAGAGAAGAGAAGAGAAGAGAAGAGAAGAGAAGAGAAGAGAAGAGAAGAGAAACGTTAATTCTACAGGGTTGCCCAATCCGCTGAACGGGTCCTGCATCAACAGTATACATTTTAAAAGACGTACCTTTCCAGTTTTTGCACGTCGTGCTCTCCCTGTCTGACAGACTCCTTCAGCTTATCCAGTCTGGCCGAGACTTGAGCTACACGTCCATCGTCCTTCACGTTACTGGCCTCACCTGCCTTGAGAAGGGCCTGTCAGCAGAGTACAATCAACAGGTTAGCATGCATTGTCCAAATACAAACTTGATAGGGTTCGTGTGCTTTTCAGTGATATTGAAGGACTTCTAGGCTCTGAATTTAAGGAATTTAAAGAATTTCAGGCGAGTTTATTGCCACACTCCACTACTAACTCAAACTGTTCACACAAGTTCTTCTTAACATGGCATGGCTACCTCCATCTTTCACACCAGTTAATGATCAACTCAAATATTCCGTACGAATTCCTTTCTATATTCCGCGATTACCTCAATCTTTCATACAAGTAAACCTCCGGGTAAAACAATTGTCTTTACCAAACACACAAGTTCCTCTCTACGTTTCATGACTACATCTACCTTTCACACGAGTTCATGTCGACATTCCATGACCAGCTCTAACCTTTCACACTAAATCCTCTATATTTTACGATTACCTCAACCGTTCATACACATCACGCTACCTTTGCATTCCTCTCTACGATTCATGACTACTTCTTTCTTCCACATTAACTCTTAGGCACACTTCATTACTATCACAAAACTTTCACACGAATTCTTCCCTTTATTTTACGATTACCTCAAGCTTTTGCAAGAGTCTGCCTCTGCATTCCACAAGTGTCTCTGCCCTTCACACCAGTTCCGCTCTACATTCAAGACTACCGTAGCCTTTTACAAGAGTTCATATCCACATTCCATGACCAACTCAAACCTTTCAGACCAATTCGTCCCTTCACTTCACAATTACCTCAACCTTTTACGTGAGCCTGCCTATGCATTCCACAAGTGTCTCTATCCTTCACACAAGTTCCACTCTACATTCAGGACTACAGTAATCTCTCACACGAGTTTATATCAACATTCCATGACCAACACCAACCCTTCAGACCAATTTTACTTTTTACTTTACGATTTAGGATTACCGTTCCACTCTACAATCAAGACTTTCGTGGTCTTTCAACGAGTTCATATCCACATGCCATGACTAACTCAAACCTTTCCCACGAGTTTCTCTCTATACTTCATGATTACCTCAACCTTTCATACAGGATTGCCGCTACATTTCACAATTGTCTCTACCTTTTACACACAAGTTGCTCTATCTTCGTTACCTCTCGATCCTGCTGCAGATGTTTTCTTTCTTCTTGCAGTCTCTTCCTTCGTTGATCGATCTCTTGTTCTTCTACATCCAACTCCTCCCGCTCCTTCTCCAGTTCCTCCCGCTGTTCCTCAAGTTTTTCCCTACTGTCAGCCAAACTTTCTTGCTATGGAATTTAATTAAAATCAAAGTTAAAGTATGACGCTAACAACGGTTTCAACAGATACGCATTAAGATCCGGGGAACTCCAACAAATTCAAGAGCGTTTTATTCCCTAAAATTGATATACAAAAGATTATAACAATGTTCAGTGGAACGATGGAAGGACCGGGTGCTGTAAGTAAAAACCGAATAGGGCTTCAGTAAATACGAGATTCCTAGACCCTTACAAAAAAAGACACAAAAATGAGACAAGCAGTGTTTGAAATTCGGACAGTGACGTCAACAGGTAGTTTTTGAAACACCTTTTTAAACTGCAAGGAATAAGCTATTCTTTGCATTTAAAATGGGGATGTCATTCTAAATATTTGCAGATGCGTATTTTTATACTAAATTTACCGTAGTCGAATTTTTATATTATTATAGGTCTTAGAACGAGTATTGTGTCTATAAGCAATAGCAGGAAAAAACCCTCAAATACGTCTGGTAGTAACTGTTTAGTAAGCTTTACATAAATTGGCCGAATTGGAAGTGTTTTTCTTCTTTTAACAATCTGTGTAACAAAAAAGCAAGTAAAATCTACAGATATTTTTTAACGTTAGTAACATGTATACTCAATCCAGTTGGTGTTACACAAATATGTCGACATAATTGTAAAAAAATTAAAATAATTAGAAGTTGTCAGGTGATCTGCGAAATAATGACAGCATACCAAATTGAAATCAACATTCTTTAAAATATACAGTACTTTTCCTACACCGAATGCGAAACACAATCACTTAAAAGCTACACTGGCTTAGACAAACACACATAGATATCACTTAATCGTCACCACTTACGATGGCTTCCTTCTGTTTCTCTAGCGACTTCTGTTTGTCTTCAAACTCTTTCTGTAACATATCGAGTTCTCTTCGGTTCTCTTCCAAAATACCTTTCTTTTCTTTCTCCAATCTTTCACTCAGTTCGTATTTTTCCTTGTGTTCCTACAAGAACAGTGGAAGGGGGTTCAAAGAACTGGCCAGTCAACCACACTGACTTATGTAATTTCTTGTTTATACGAACTACCACTGAAATGACCAAGAAAAATTCCTTAAACTACCATTTATAGAGGCAACCAGGTTTAACGAAATTAAAGACTTGGTCAAAAATTGGTATTTGTCTGTTATTCTTGGCATACCTAAGTTTTCAATTTTTTTTTGCATAACTTTAGTTGTTTGTTCAATAATATGTAGATTTATGACTTGATGCTCAGTGCAACGACATCATCAAAGCAATAAACTACACAATAATAAATCTGCAACCTCATACAAATAACATGTTCAAGACAGCCCACCTGTTCTTTCCAATCTTGCTTCATCTTGAACATTTTTCGTTCATACTCCGTTCTAAGAGATTCCTGTAAGGCAAGCAACAACAATTAAGCCGCCCGTAACAACCCCGCGACAAGTTGAAGACTTGTTTTCTTATTTTTACCAAGTTGAAATCTGTTTGTAAAGGAAAGATTATACAATGAGGATTGTAAAACCGGGCCAGTGGCAAAAAGCGTAAGAAAATCAGTGGCCATTAGCATGGATAACATCTACACTAGTTAAATCATGAACAACATCATGCTTACCAATTCTTCTTCATACTTTGCTTCAAGTTCTTTGTACTTCTTGCCAAAATCATTTTGCATCTGCATTGAAAACAAAACTGGTTACGTTACACAAATAGAACGAAACCTAAAATATTACCAGTCTATATGTGAAAAAGCAACAGTGTTCGGCGTGTGTACTGCTTTGCAACAGTGATTATATCGAACATAACAGGCTGCCTTTACTACGAAAAATTTACGGTCTTTAAATAAGATTTTATCATTTTCAACCCAAACATTTTCAGTTACCTTACTATCCATCTACAAAACAAGGAAGAACAATTTTCTGACTTTATACCGAGTGTTCAGGGTTTTTCGGTGGAAGGCCGCGTAATTAGTAGTCGAGGCTGTGTGCTTGTTTTAAAACAGTTCTGGCCTTCAGGATGTTGTTTGAGGTTGGGCGTTTGTTTGAATAAATGTGGTTTAATAAATGTACCAAACACTTGATATCGAGTTTCTAGCGATTTGATTGGCTCTCTGCTCAAGATATAAACTCTAGATCTTATAGTTGATCCAAATACGGAAACGTGAAATTTTATCACGGAGAATTCGCCACAAAATATCTAAAAGCTCATAACGGACGCACGTTTGTGAAACAATTTCTAAATAAAGAGATTGACATTTTATTATCTACAGTTAGCAGCAGACGTTTGAAGTTTTAAGTCAAGTCATTTGAAGTTGCCCTCTGCAAATTTTTAAACTTTACAACATTTAGAACTGTTCCTATTACGTTGTTTCCATTGACTGAAAAGGTGCTGAGAATTGTTGCAGATGACAAACAATGGCTGTGTGAAGTACCTCAGCATCAAGCGAGTCCACACTCATGACGCTCGCCCTGGCAGCTGTAGACACGGCCCTCTTGCCCTCCTCCACCTCAGCATTCTGGGACTGCTGTAGCTCCGTTCGGAGGTTCTCCATCGCCTGGCATTCAAACAAAAAAGGACGTCAATCCGTAATATTCTTTCTACACGTGTTGGACAGCGGTAACTCTTTAAAATTCAACGTTATTGTAGTTCTTTCCAGAACGGTAAACAAAGTTCCAGCAAATGAATCTTCGTTTGGCTTGTTTTGAAGAGTAGAAATGATTGGTGTTATTTGTTCTTACTTTTAAACCAGCTGACGAAAACCCATAAACTGACCACTCATTTTGGTTGTCTTGAAGAGTAGAAATGATTGGTGTTGTTTGTTCTAACTTTTGAATCAGCTGACGAAAACCCATAAACTGACCATTCATTTTGCTTGTTTTGAAGAGAAGAAATGATTGGTATCATTCATTCTTACTGTCTGTCTTAGTTAGAAAAAACAACAAGAATGACCACTTTTTTTACGTATTTTAACGGTGTTATTCGTTCTAACTCTTGACTAACTTGATGAAAACCAAATAAAAGTTCATTCAGTTTACTTTTTTGAAGAAGGAAGAGATCCGACTTAAGTGTTCGTCCCCAAATTGATTTTGAAAAGCAAAGAAATTTCACAACGTATAAATTCCGTCACACCAGTGTGAACTTTTAATCCGGTTTTCACTCTCGCTGAGTTAATACACTCAAACTCTTGGAATTCTGCTTTCAGAGTTTCATATTTACACTCATGTAAACGGAGTTTTTAACCTTAAAAATAAATAACTTGCTGGATTTTTGCAACTACATTACGATATAATATCGACTTCCCAGAAGAAAGTGAAAATCAGAATTCATTTGCACGAAGTGGAACTTCCCCGCAAAATTGCGATCTTATGAAGTAATTAATTTTTAAAATATTCTACCACAAACAAACCTACTGGTTGATGTTAAACTTAGATAGCGTCATACAACCTAAACGTTTTGCTAAGAAAAGCTTAAGTTATACGCTTGAGTACAAAAAAAGAAAAAAAATACGATGAGCAATCACCTTTTCGTGTTTCTCGATCATGTCCGTTTTCAACTGCTGCATCTCGTACTCATTCTTCTGCTGCAACTCTTCCACTGCCTAATAACATGGAAATTAAATGAACATTGAGCACACAGATATTTTAAACTAAATTTAAAATGTAAAAATAGTCAGAAGTAGTGAAGAAAACACAGAAAACTGGATTTTGCAAAAAATACACGGTTGTGTTATAGGTAATTTTCGCGTTCGAACAAGGCTGGAGGATCTCGATGCTTGAAATGGTTGCAGGTCAGTTTAGAAAATTTTCTGCATACAAGATGTATGGATTTTGAGCCAATGTTTTCTCTGATGCAACCGATTTCTGGTTCAATAACTCATGTTTTTAATTTGTTAATGATCAGTTTCAAAAATAGAATTTCTTCACATACTTTCATGCAAAACAAAAAGGAAACAAACGAGTTATAAGGGTAAATGGGAAGTTAGAGTCTCAACAGCCGTCTTCACTTCTTTTGCTTCCAAGTCTTTTCGCCGCAAGGTTGGAAGCTAAGCTGACATTCCGAGTGATGTCAGTTCCAACAATGACAACTCTACACCCTGAATTAAGGTGAAAACCATAGCAACCATCCCTGTTTATCAAGCCACATAATACGGCTATTTTAGAGCTGTCTCACCAAAATATATAGCAGTTACTCATTAAGGCCAACTGTATTTACCGTTTCCTTATCCTTCTCAAGCCTCTCTCTCAACTCCTCAAGCGCTTTCTCATGTTCAACGTGAACACGAGATTTCTCTTCCTCCATTTGGGAGGCAAGTTTCTCCCTCATTCTGTCTACAGCCTCCTTGTTCTTCTCCTTCAGATTCTGTTCTTCCTCCTCTTCTTCCTCCTCAAGCTGTTCCCTCAGTCGCTGTACCACCTCCTCCTTCCCTCTCCTCAACGCGGCTTCCTCCTTCTCCTGT
Source organism: Umimayanthus nakama (assembly GCA_027574985.1). Lineage (NCBI taxonomy): Eukaryota > Metazoa > Cnidaria > Anthozoa > Zoantharia > Parazoanthidae > Umimayanthus > Umimayanthus nakama. The sequence continues at coordinate 8,116 of JAOBRG010344703.1, read as the reverse complement.
TCTCTCTCAACCTGCTGCTTCAGTTTCCTCATAGCGTCGTGTCGGCCTTCTTCTAACATGGCCTCCTCCTCTAGCGCATCCTGCAACACAGCGCATAAAGTTTTACTTTCACTTTAAGTGTGTGCAAGGACTATCAACCAGGGCTCGGTTGTTCAAAGCCTGATTGGTGCTAATTCTTGGTTAACTCTATAGGTTTTAGTAGGAGTTATTCAAGGATAAGTCCTAATCGAGCTTTGAACAACTCGGCCCAAAGGGTAAAGGGTTTCAACTCCCAGCATAATACAAAGGGCGGAACTTTTTAAAAGTGACCTTCTATCGCCACACCATCTGTGGACAGGGACGTTGTCGATAAGAGCAGGCTAACAATACGGTGTTATTGGACTGTCACCTCCTCCCCTAAAATGGAAGCCAGGACCAGAAGGGAGCACAGGTACAATTGCCTGTACAGTCCCGTTGAGTAGCAATTCAGCAAACGTTGTAAACTAACAAAATAAGTAACAATTAAATAGCTACACTTATTGACTAGGTATAAAGCGAGAACAAAAATTTGGCACTTCGCTGACCTCCTTTGCTTTTTGTCGCAGTGTCTGCATAACCGCTTCGTGTTGTTGTTTCAGTCTGTCTTCCTCTTCTTCTTGTTCTCTCGCATGCTGTTGGTTCAACTTTAGCAACGAATCTTCTTTCTGTTTGCTCAGTTTCTTCTTGGCTTCATCGAGTTCTTTTTCCATCGCCTTTCTCAAGTCCTGAAGGGCTTTTGCAGCCTCTTTAGCCAGCCTAACAAGAAACATGTGTAAGTAAGCCAACTGAATTACACTGATATTCCAAGGTTGATGCCGAACATTTATAATAAAGCAGAACTATGAGCACAGGCAAAAAAAAGAAGCACAGTATATGTGGCTTTGCGCCTGTGCCTCTTACTGTTGTCTGTGCTCATAGTTTTGCATAGTTCTTATATACATACTACACACAACCTTTCTTACACACACAGGAACAAGCACAAGGAACAAGACAAAGGCAAAAGACTGTTAGAACAAGTTAAGAAATTTGTATTTCAGGTTCAATTTCTGGCTCAGGTCACATAAAAAACAAGTTTTTTACCAGAGCAGTTACTTTATGTACACAAATAGAAACATATTAAGATCCATCTGCGGCTGAATCCGCCAAAAGGATTGCAGGTTCTTCTGGCTCAGTTTATCTGGTATAAAAAGATAATCGTGCAAGATAAATGTCCAACTCGAAAAATTGCGCTTTTCGGGTCTGAGGTAGAACTTGAGTGATTCTCCGTTGTTCTTAAATTTGGGCAAATTGGAGCCCCATTGTTCTCATAGAGCGTTTTCACTCAATCCCAAGAGACACAGCAGACAAAGAACAGGGTGGCCATGTTATTGTACCAAACATCAGAGGGTTATTAGTATTCCGTTGTTATAAGATGATACCAACACGGCGGCTGTGACGTCAGGTGAAAACGCTCCATAGGAAAATGGTTGTATATGTAACAATAGACCTATTCACACTGTAGGTTGCAAGGGCACTTTGAAAGGATACTTGACTGTGAACAGCAAAAAATGTTACTCTTAAGCGCACTTGAGCACTTCTTCGTTGCTATGGGATCATGTCGACAGACATCAAACAAGTCGAGGTGAACTTCGCACAGTTGGTTAACGCTTATCCAATCAAAACGCAGCCGAATCAACTTTGTTTGATTCGCGGGAAAGGTGATTGACGAATTAACTACAGAGTGCAGACAAAGTGACATGACCTTTTATGAGTGTGAGCGTTTTTCCTAAAGCCTATCTTCAATCGATCTCAATTGCACATTGAGGTAATTGTCCTTGGATGCACACGTCCAAGTGTGACCCCGCCTAATGATATCAACTACAGATGGAAAGCTACAGTTTCAAACGAGTCCAAAGACTTGAATGTCATACTCATCACGCTCTTCTTGTTCACTGATCTCCAACTTCTCTTTCTCCCGTAGCAACAGTGCTCTCCTGAAAGACACACACCATATTTGGTGTTGTGAGCAACGATTTTCAACGGTAAAACACATGACTTTTTAGCTACAAACTTTTTCTCCGCTGAAAGAAAAACAGTAAGCAAAAACAATCCAAAATCAACGTTAACCTGAGTATGGGTCAGCCTTAAACTATAGACTTAAAACGTAACACACACAGATGAAAGTGCAAAACCAACAATTACAATAATCAACCACATAACGGCATTGACAGGATTATTAAGGTTTTAGTCCAGTCAGAAGGGAGAAAAAGTGGTCTAAAAACCAAAGGCATAGTTTTGCTCGAGTTACATTAAAGCAATTCTGTTGAAATTCTTCATGGTAAAAATACTGTGAATAAAGATTTATAAAATATTACTGTTGGTGTGAAAACCAATACTAATTGTGTCCAATACAGTTTACTTCGATTCCTCCGTTGTATTACTCGAGAAGTAAACAATTGCATCGAAAAATTCATTAACCCAATGTGACTCAAAAATACACCGGAGCCCCGATATATAGCACTTTTTGTTAGCGAGGAATTGAGCGATATTGTTTCTAAATTAAATTAAAATATTACTGATCTGAATCTTTCTTCGAAGAAGTTTATTTAACCCGGGTTCCGACAGAATTTTTCTCTATTGTAAGTTCTTCATTTGTGCTAAATTTCATTAAGTTTCAGTACTTTATAGTTTCCTTTTTTTCCTTATACGGTGTTGTACCTGTATCAGAAAACAAGAAACTGCATCAGAAAACGAGTTAAAAGTGATCAATTTTTTTACAAAATGTCAATTTCGGGTTTGCCATCTTTAATTCTACTCGTAAAGATCTGTATTGACTAGAGTCCGCTCATAACAGTCGACTGAAGTACGAGCTAAAGGCAAAAAACGCTCGAGGTTTTTGGTATCCCAAACAAATGATGTGATTCATAGCATCCGCAGTAACACGAGCAGTCGTGTTTTAAGAAAGCGGACTATATTCGCAGTGACGCACTGCGCTTATTATTCCGGATATATGGACAACCGCTGACACAAAATACAGCTGATTCTTTAATAGTGCGTCCAACAAGGCTGACTTGACCACCAACTGAAATTCAATGAAAACTTTTGGCAATTTTTGTTTGGGCAAAACTTGTGCGAAAATAACAAAAGACTCGATATTTATTAAAGTTTTGAAGTGTCACTTTTAACCACTAAGATGGGGCTAAGACCTTAACAACAAAAAGAGTAATTGTTTTTTTTATGTTAGTTAATCCAGAAAGCAAGAAAGGTTTTTGATCAACAAGAATAGTTAAAATATGTTTTCGCCGTAAGACTTTGTGTAAAGCTGACGTTTCGAACGTTTTGTCTGACATTTCGCTTTGTCTGCTTTGGCGAAGGGATAACGCTTAGCCAGTGCAACTGGCGTTTCAGTCATAAATGGCGAGGGAAAAAATGCTTTTTTTAAATTTTGCGAAAAATCTTCGGATATCATCGGAAACTTTACGGACGTGATCTGAACTGTTCGAAAACGTTCGTAGGAGTAAAAAAACATGGGAGCAGATTTAGGGAAAACTTAAGTCTAACTTTCGATAACCCGAAGCTTTTTCCATTACCCCTGAAGGTTCGAGTGATCGGGAGTCGACTGTACTTGAAATCTAAAATGCATGTTTTACCTTTCAGCGGCTTCCGCTTGAAGTTGGGCCTTCTGTCGCCTTTCATCCTCAGAGCTGCTTCCAGCCACACCTCCACTATCATTGCGAAACCACAGGTAGGCATTACAGCCAACAGAAGTGAAACGAGAACCGTAGTCAGTAGTTGTTAACAAGGTTCGTATCTTTTGATCTTCCGAAATTCCACGACTTTCCACGACCTTTTTATGAGCTATTCTGGAACTGAACTTTCACCAGCATAAAAACAACTTTAAGAAAGAACAAGTAAGGTTTTTCGGATATAAAGATACTTTTTTACTCAAAAAATAAATAATCTCATGGCATTTTAGTATGAGCGTTTGAAAGGAAATAATTAACTTTCGAATCTTGAAGACCTGCAAATTCGATTTTCCATAGCATTAAGTGTCCATATCCTCTCCAAAATAAGGTAGAATAGTCTTTTTGCAGCTAGAGGTCCCGGTGTACTAGAGAGCAAATAATGTGACAAGACTCCACTGGGAAAGGTAAAAAAACCCGCACTTTTCTAGATACCTGTGTTATACTTTGTCCAGAGTCTGGCACATTTTTTTGCTTTCCAGTATGGCCTATCTTGTACCAACTGTGAGCTTCAGCTGCAAAAAGCCTATTACAAGTGATAACCTTTAAGTTTCAGGATGTTATCAACGCGCTCACCCTGTCTTGTTTGCGGCAAACGAGTCACGAGGCTTCTCTCCCGTTAAGAATCCACCCGGTTTAACAGCATTTGCTTTTGTGGCTGAATCTCTGGTCTGCAGGTTCTTTGGAGAAACAAAAGTGGGTGCATTTAACACCTCGGAAGAAAAGGTTTGCTTGATTTGTAAAAGAGTGAAGGTTGATATTGCAGAGAGACAGGAAAACTAGAAAAGACGTGCCAAAACCTCTTGGAGCTAAACTGAGCATTTAGACAGTTTCAGCCGATTTGCAAACCTAGGATTGAACCTGGTCGGCAGAAATAGAAAGGCGAATCCGCTTGGAATAGTCCCTTTATAGTATATACGGGAACATACCGCTGAACAGGGTACTGTTTATCGCCATTCCAATTGAGAAACAGTGAACATATTATAAATCGTTTATTTTGGGTCTCGAAATCGCCCACACTTTGTTTTAGTCTGGAACAGGGTTTGTTTTTCTGGGCACTTCTAATAGATCTTAACAGGGCATTTTTGTGCAGCTTATTTTGGAATAACGGACACCTTTCTTACCAATAGTCGGGTAGTAAAATTGTTATTTTCGCTTTAAGTCTTGAACAGGGTATCTTTATTTTTTACCATTTTAGTTACCCATGGCCAGCTCCCATCAAGCCTTCTGCCTCAGTTGGTTAGGAACAGTGATCTCTTCCGGTGGTCCTGGGTTCATCCCCACTGGTCAAAGATTTTTTTTCTGTCTCCTTATGGCCCTATTTTTTCTAGGGTTATCGCTCAGAAGGTATCATTCGTGATACCAGTTATGCAGCACTTAAAACTTAAAATGTTTACGCCATTTGATATCTTTATGTTGCGTTGGTTTGAAAAGAACACCTTTTGTTGCTCAGGAACAGGGTCCAGATGTCAAAAAGTCGGTAATAGCTCCCCACCTCATTGCTTAAGGAGTGTACCCCTGGCGGTGAATGGCGATCACTATGTACACTAAGCAGACTTCCTTTACAATCTTCACTTTCTGCTAATTGATTTTCTTTTAGTACTTAACTTTTACACAATTTCTTTGTGCAACGCATACACCTTTACTGCGAGGCAAGTCTCACTGAGCACAATAACGTTTGCGTTTACTTTACTTGATAAAATTAACTACAGTATTTGTAAAGCTCAATACATTTCAAAAGGAATGTCTTGTTTTGTGCTGAACAAACCGTAATTGTGCACATTGTTTTGTTCTATATGTGAGTGCAAGATAAAGTTTCTGCTAGTTAGCTATTCGTGTCATTTCAATGCCTTTTGTGTTTTGTGCATGGTCAATCCCAACGCATAAAAGAGAGAGAACAAAAGCATACAGCAAAGAAACTGATGGTTTAATGACCAGTTTGCTCTATTAACCTCGTTCACCCCTGCAAAATCCATGTGTCTACCCACCTCTAAGGTTTCTTTATGTGGTGAAGGTGTCAACAGCTCCACACTCATCCCCTCCAATCTGTCTGACAGAGACTTGTTGATGCCAAAGTCCTGTTTACAAAGCAGTTACCCATTTAAACTTGAAGAAACGGCTGCGAGTATGTGAAGGGTAATCAAAATTTACAATTTGGAAGTTTCGAAAATAGGAAAAATGTAATCAAAAGTAACACGACGAAAAACATAACGTTGCTCTCACTAGCTACTCGATCGTTACACAGCTTCTGGAGATGCAAGCAGCCAGTTTAAAAACTTTGACAGCGAACGAAAACAAATAAGTTTGGTACAAACACTACTATAAATTACTACTATCCAGTAAACAATCGGAATAAACGATTCGAGTTTCCATTTCTTTTGCACTTAGAAAAAAATATAGAAACAAAAATATAGAAAGAAAGTAAGCTTGGAAAATATGGAAACTTGTGCTTTCATGAAAAGACTTGATTTAAAACTCCCTCGTTTTCTGGAAGCTTGGAATGCTGATGTAAATTCCTGATTTGTCTCAATAGCTTGGAAAGCAAGTTTGATAACAAAATCGTTCTTTTGTCACATCTATGTAAGAAAGTTTCCAACCCCTTAGTAACGTGTTTCGTCTTAAATAACTTATCTGGAAAGTTGACTGAAAAACTAGAGGACAGATATATTTTAACTGAACTTACTGGGTGTGCTTGCCTTAAATCGAGCAGTGCAATGTGCGGTTAAAAGCTAGTTTAACAGTAATGGGAGCTCAACAAGTGCCCAGCTACATGTAATTGCACATGCAAAACAATGGAACTAGATGTTCTTGGACGAGGAATATCGTTTTGTTCAACTTTTCAATTCATGATACAAATTTTGGATACAAAAATGTTCTTCCTCAATTTTTCGAGAAACAAAAACAGACAACGGTTTCACAGGGAGAACTGTACCACGTAAAGCTTGAACAGGCACACAGTCACTCTTGAAGCCTCCAAAAACTTGGAACTGGATGATTTGTTTTCAGTTTACGATTGCTTTTAACTGTATCTTACTGAATTTAGTAAAGATGCTAGTTGCCGAATGTCACTGAAGACGACTACAACAAGATGTTTATTAACCTTTTCAGCCCCGAACACGTCATCTAAATTTAATTATTGCTAAGTTTCCTAAACTGTCTCTACAATTTCCTGTTGAAAAGGTTGGAAGGATTTTGTTTTTCGTTTTAGAAAAAAACTACTGTATAAGATCAGTTACTTCATTTTCACTAACAAAATACTTGGAATGAAAGAATTAAGTGCATGTATAACGAGAGTTTACTTGAACCACGAACTTACCACCTCTTCCCCATCATCGACGTCACTCATAGAAGGTGTAACTGGGGCTCGTAAATTGGAGCTTTCATCGATGTCGGAATCCTGTAAAACATGTCCATTTTTCAACATGTTAAGAAGTTCTGTCTGTAACAACAACCATAACTGTGTACACAAGGACAAAACTAGCGAAATACACCATACAGCTAACGCCTGATAATTTGACAGCCAATACTTATCGACTACAGATTTGGTCCTCTTCAGTAGAAAGAACTTTGACTTGCAGCGAAACTATGGCTCAATTCGTTTGATTCGTCATGGTTTGATCTTCAAGAAAGTTACATGGTATGTAATGTCGCTCGAGTGAAGCCATTTGATAGTTAGATTGTCCAAGTCAATCAGCCCCTGGGCTCAATTAAGGGGCCTGAAGATTGAGCAGGATGATAGTTTCTGGGATACTTTTGCACAGAGATCAACCCTATTTAGGCCATACATGAAAGAACAGGCTGCTATTTTAAAGCCGATTCTCCACTATTTTTGTGGCCAGTTATTCTGTCATTTAGGGTCTATGTGGTGTTATACACACTCTCATTTTCAAGGAATCTGCATATTCATAGTCAGACAGACCATGCATCTAGCCGTACCGGCAAGAAGCTCTGTAATTTGCCAGTAAAACTTGCAGGAGGACCAGAAAACAAATCCCGAAAAAACGGGCAAGACAGATATATTTTTAGCACTGGTTTTTTGAGCTGTATGTACTTTGATAAGTTCTGACGAACGGGGGAGAGAGAGAGAGGGGGGGGGGGGGACGCCTTCAATCTAAATCTATCCTTGTACGTAAAACATATCAGTTAACAAAATTGGGTACTTATCATATGTAACGAGTACTAGCAAGTAAGCAATTACATACATGTAGAGTTTGGCAGTTTACTAAGGCAATATATATTTCACACGTAACTTTAGAATTTCCAAAGTAACGACTCCTCCCCCCTCCCCATAGTAATAACCCCCTGATAGTGACGTCAATTGTTAGAGGCTATTATAAAAAAGCGCTTCCTCCCCCCCCCCCCCCAAAAAAAAATAT
>JAOBRG010344692.1:0-14111 GCA_027574985.1 Umimayanthus nakama | reverse complement strand
CAGGCTCAAAATAGTGCGATTACAGACTCAAAATAGTGCGATTACAGCTGAACTCTTGTTCTTGGGAACCAATCAGATTGCAGGAATCACCAGTGATTTCAAAATGGATGTAATTAATTCTGTAATCTTTACTTTAGGAAACCAATCAGAATGCATCACTAGTGATTTCAAAAAATATCTAATTTACGAACATTTTACTGCACAGTGCTACAAAGAACAATAATGCATGAACTTTGTTACAAGTCAAAATATATGCTCCTTTCTATGACGTCTATTCCTCTCTATGATCCCCCGAGTCTGTGTAGCTTCCTTTAAGCAATCTGGCCCCTCAGCCTTCCATCCCATCTTCAACTGATCTCCCGTCCACCAAGGTTGATGCCCTGAGAGTAAGTCTTTCGTGTGTCTTTTCTTGTCTTTGTAAGATAACTGCTTCCCCTAACTCTCCAGCAGCAATGAAGATGCACCGGGAATTTGTTGTGACGCCCTTCCTTCTGTTTGATCCATATCCCGCTTCGCTCGCCGTGTAATAACTGCCTCCCTCCCAACAACATAAGAATATACACCGACAGTGTTTTTTTTCTCGTTTCCAGTAGGTTCCACTCAAAATGTCTTCTAAACTCCTCGAAATGTCCGACGATTTCTCCATCAGTTACAGCATAATACCCATCGAGCGCACGGAAGAAGTTCTCGTGCTGATAGAAGCAACTTTTTGGAAAGATGAACCATTAAGCCGCAATAAAGGAATCTTAAATGAGGGAGACAATGGGTCTTTAAAGGAAGACTATGCCTTGATGATTCAACAAGGGGTTTCACTGATGGCTGTTGATGACAAAACAGGTCAAGTGATCGGCGTGAGGTTGAGCGCACCGGCCAACAGATTTCAGGAGTCTACCCAAAGGAACCCATACAGTGCAAAAGTTATGGACCTCTTTAACTTGTTTGAGTTTGCCAACAACTCTGTAGATGTTTACGAGAAGTATGATGTCGATAAAATTTTTGAGTTTAAAGTTCTGTCAGTTCATCCTAATTACAGAGGAATGGGAATTGCGACAAAGCTTGTCCAGAAGAGTATTGAGCTGGCGAGATCGCGGGGATTTGAAGTTGTGAAAGCAGAAGCAACAGGGAAACATTCACAGAAACTTTATTCCAATTTGAACTTTGATATTCTTTTTGAGATATCGTACAATGATTATAAGGTCGATGGCCAAGTCGTTTTCAATAATATGGAAACACACACTAGTTTTCAACTGGTAGCCAAGAAATTTTGAATATTTTGGTGTTTTCTGTATTGTTGGATCTACGCATGCCAGGCCAGAAAGGTTCAGTTTGATTAAATGAGGCCAGCGACGTTAGAAACAGTCATAATAATAATAATAACAATAATAATAATAATAATAATAATAATAGTAATATTAATAATAAAAATAATAATAATAATAAAAATAATAGTAATAGTAATAATAATAATGATAATATTAATAAGAAAGGTAATAATGATAACAATAAAGGCTTTGTTACAGTATATCCATAGAATGGCTCTTCACCCGAATAAACTAACTAAATTAATCTACGCTTAGAAATAAAAATAACAGTTTCATTATAATAATGTGCAATTAATAATTCAGCTTTAACGTTAATGTCGCGCGTGTAGTTTTCCCTGCCAAACCTCGTTAGGTTCCTTCGCTAATGCCGGTAAGAATAGAATCACCGAGTAGGGTAAATTGGTAAGGAGGTCATTCAAGACCATGAGTTGTTTCCGTCCCTAGTTAGAACTGATTTGATGAACGGAGCGAAATAGCAGGGCAGTGGTTCAGTCAGTGCGCCAGCACACGTAATCATAACACTCGTGACACCGTGTCGTGATTGAGAGACAAATTCAGTGTATCGCAGTGTGGCTGGAACTAGTTCAAAAGGCTTCTTGCATTGATTCAAACTGAAAATTGACCAGCTTGATTGGCCGTACAGATTCGACAAGCGAAAAGTGCGTTTTGTTTTTTATGTGTTATAGGAACTTGTTTTATGGCAAATATTTTTGGCATGTTCTAATTGGTCCTTGAGCAGCGGTCAATGCGGATACACAATTGTTCATACGGTAATCATTATTACCAAACGCGTGCGTAGAAGTGTGAGGCAAAAAATTCCCACTAACAGGTGCTTTTGTCGTTTTTAGAAACAAATGCAAAGTGATAAAATACTTAATAGCCTCCAACGTTCAGTCTTTACGGGAAATATCAAACTTTTGACTGACGCATTGATCTTGTTATCGCCCGGCCGCTCGATACAAGATGATCTCAGATTGATATTTCCCATACAAACCTCACATCAGTTAAAAAACAATTATTTTACTAGCGCTTGTTTTAGACTGGACTTCAGGTTATTGATCCAGGGAACTAAAGCATAATTCGAAAGCGGTCCATTATTCTAGAAAACTTTGTTAGTCAAATCTCAGTTCAGCAACACTTGCTGCAATACGTTTCCGGTACGGCAACAGCTGGACCATTTTTTTATTTAAAGAAAGAACAACTGAAATTGCAGTTTTTCACGGAATTGTGTAACCTTACAGTAACACACGCTTTTATTTGTATGAGAACAACTTTATTAGAACAACGAGGCTCAAATTAAGTTGTATAAAAGTCAAATTAAGAAGAACGTAAGAACAATCCAGGCTAGGATTTGGATCATATATCCAATTTTTCATTATTATTTTTACAGAATTCTTTTGTTTTCCTCAAGCTCGATTTGATCGAGCGTTAAAATTTTTCCAAACGTTGAGATTGATCGATTTAATATTCGGCTTGATTCCTGATCACAAGTTAGGTGCATTTGCACTACTCAAGGAGTTACACCTTGATGCCGTTGTTCTTATGACTATACTTTAAAAAATAAGAACAGCTGAGATCAAATGAGGCTGACATTCCCTAAAAAGTTAAGAACAACGATGCTTGGCCAAAATTTACTGGTTCTTTTCAAAGGAAAAGCGTGTAAAATGATCACTGATAAAATCCTGAGATAAATAACATGCACAAAAACTCGTAAATGACTATTTTATGTTAACCAACCTTTCTATACGTAAAACGGTCTTTTAGTATTTAGCTGAAAAGATCATGTGTACAATACGTTGTTACTACTTTGAATAATAAAAGGTTAGACCTCGGTCTTCTAAGATTGTATCGTGTCTGGCTGTTTTCCTTGGAAGCAAATGATGGAGCTTATTTCCAGGATTGCCTCAGCGATCAATTGAAACAGTTTCTATGTAATACTCTGGTCGAGACCTAATATGGCGGTGCTAAGTGCCTCAAAATAGGGTTCACCAGGGAAGATACATGCAAGCTAAGGCTCTTTTCTGAACTCTTCGGGGTCTGGCAATCGAATTGGGCAAGGAATGATGGAAAACGGGACATGCGTAGTCTAGCGATGATCTTATACATGCATCAGTAGTAAGCGACAAGATCGTTAGGGTTATCTGAGAAGGCTTCAGTTGTACTAAAAGATACAGCTTCAGAGAGCTTTTCTTAACCAGCTCCTCGATGTGATCGTTCCAAGCTAGACTAGAGTAATGGATTATTCCAAGTAGGCTAGCGCTTGTTTGTGCGATTGGATTATCGTCAACGAAAGCCTACGGGAACTGCTGGAAATAAGAGGGAAGAAAGCTGATAATGAGTTCTTTGTCTTCTCGCAAGTGACTTGAACAGGTTCTTCTTGGACCATTGACTGACACAGTCAACTGCCTGTTGTGCCTTGCTTTGTTGACCCTTCAGTATGGTCCGGACACCGTTTTACTGGCTGTGCTACGAGTTCGACGTACTCCTTTAGCGCCCAGCTTAGCAGGCCGTCCGGACCGGGTGTTTTTTGCTTGTATAACATGTATGAGGTTATCATAAACCCGGTTGATTGGCACTTCATGGAACAGCGGTTTTTTTTCTAGGGATAAGAACGGTATTACTCTTCTCACAATGGAGGGGCTCTAAAAGTCGGCGTCATTTATGGCGTTGGCGATTTCACAAGGGACTGAATTATCGGTACGGTTTGTTGGGGGACGTTGCCGGAAAGCAAAAGAAGTTGGAGTTTTGCTTCTTGGCTCCGCTTAGCTTGTTTATTTCTCGCCCAGCAACTTGCGCGGTTGACTTCATTAAGGTATCGCACTTTAATAAGTCGTGTTGTACATTACTTGCCTTGTTTTTTCTTTCTTTGTTCACGGAAATGTGTCTCACCTGATTAGTGTAGGATATTGCGTCTATTTCGTCGAAATTCGCCACCTTGGGAGCTGACGATGTATGATCTGGGTCTAGCTTCTCCAATGACGATTCCTTATTGCTTCCAAGATTTGTCATTGTTTTGTATGTGTACACTTGATCTACCTTAACTGGTTCAGTGGAGGAATTTGGAGCCTTTGTCATAACTTTCTTTGTCAAGTTGCTCCGCTCGTTCAAGTTTGATTTTGGCTTCTATGCGATCTATTGGCTTAAGTTACAGTTGTTTATGTATTGCAGGCAGTGTTGTGTGAAGTTGTCTTCCTTGGAGTAATTGGGCTGGGGAATAACCGGCTTCTAGTGGAGTCGTTCGGTATTCTAGGATGCCAAGAAAGGGGTCACGACCATCAAGTTTGGTTTTCTTGAAGATTCTCCGGACTATTTGAACATATTTTTCTGCCATGCCATTCGACTGCGGATAATGGCGGCTAGATGTGGTGTTGTTGAAGTGGTACTTCCTTGCGAACTCTTCAATTTCTTGAGTTGCAAATTGAAGACCACTGTCCGAGAGGACTTGTTCTGGGATTCCAAATCTAGCGAAGATTGCTAGACAGCGGCTGACGTGATAGGGTGTAGCTGGGCGACTTCAAAGAAATGGCTATAGAAATCAACCACAACAATGAACACTTTGTTTTTCCAGTTTCAAAGATCTGTGCCAAATACCTGCCTGGGTCTGGACGGTACGGGGTGCGGTTCACGGCTCTTCTTGGGGTTAGAGTAATGTTACTGCAAGCACACTGAACAGTGTTTTGTACTTACTGACATCTGCTGCTAATTTTGGCCGGAATATGATGGAGCGTGCTCTCTTAAGACACTTCTCAATGCCCATGTGTCCGTAGTGCAGGGTTTCCGGGATCTCTTGCCTTAGTGAGTTGGGTTAACGTTCAACTGTCTTCTCGCCTTTCAATATGAGGTTGTTCGTGACTGACAAATTCGTCTCTGTAGTCCCTGCACTCTATGAGAGTTGGGGGGCAATATAATCTTTTCTTGATTCGGGCCAACTCATGAGTATCGTGTTTTGTGGGTCGTTTAGGGTAGCTTCTTCTTTTTTCTTTAGCTTTCTGTCACTTACCGAAGCATTCGAGAGGACAGTTTTAACATGTGCTTCTATGCCATTTGCGAGGTCCTGATAGGTGTCTGGCATGAAGTTGCGTGATAGTGTGTCTGCCACAGGAATTTGTTTGCCTGGTATATACACTAGCTCAACATCGAACTTTTGTAGCCCGATAAGCATTCTTTGTAGGCGTGGTGGGCAGCGTGCAAAGGTTTCTTGCTAATAGAAATTGGGATGAATTGGGGGCTTATGATCTGTCTCTACCGTCACTCTGCGGTCATAGATAAATTGGTGAAATTTGTTACATCGATTTGGGCATAGTTTCTCTCAGTCAGAGTGAGGGATTTGGATGCTTATTAGCTACAGGCTTACCTTCTTGCATGAGTGCTGCACCTAACCCATATTGTGAAGCGTCAACTTGCAGAGTTATGGATTTGTTGGGATCAGAGTAGGCTAAGACAGGACTGTGTGTGAGGACTTCTTTGATCCTCGAAAAGACTTCCGTTTGTGGTTGGGTTCAAGTGAACATCGTATTTTGATTGAGTAGAATTCTGAGAGGGCTTGTTCTGGTCCAATTAGTAACGTATGAAATGCTCGGTTGGCCCCTACTGGGCTATCTATGCAATCTATGAAAAAATCTTCTTCTTATGCAGAGCTAGCATTCACTTGAATTTGGTGGATGTTTTCTTTTTTAGATAAAAATTTCCTAGCGAAATGGTTTAGCTTTTTGCATAAACTACATTGTTTGCCCTTGGCGAGGCAAATATCAGTGTTTGAGTGTTTGGTTCGGCAGCGGGAGCGTTCTTGTCTACGTACGCGTGTACACACAGACAGCCCATGCTTACAGTTTGTGTTAATAAAACGCTCGCATTGCGCGAAATAAGACTTTGTATGGGAACTCCTGGATCGGGTGATTTATAAGACTTTGTATGGAAATCCACTCGATTTCTCCAAAATATATGATATTGTTATGAATGATGTAATAAAGTTGACTTACCTCTTGTTTAGCGTGTACTTGTCTGTTCTGTTTAGTTTGGGGCCATTTGGAGCCATTTTGAGCGATTTATCGACGGCTAGGTTCCCCCATGTAAAAGAGAACTAAAAGCGGGTTACTCGATTCCAAACCCATCTTCACTCGAAGCGAAGTAAATTAAGCTCTTTCACGTCAAACCACACCAAAATCCCGCCAACACAACAATGGATGACTTCTCTAAATAGCACGATCCTCCTTTGAGTCGACACTCATTTTTAGAACGGTCAAAATTTGCCATTTCTACCACCAGCATCAACTGTTTTCAAACGAAAAAGTTCGTTCATCCGATATCTGCGACACGAGCCAAATAAAATTTAATTGGCCCAAAATCAAACTACAGCTTGGTAGCCTCGCCAGCGCCAAAATATAATGTCACCAGGGAGGGAACTTGATTTGTTTTGTCGTTATCCCCTCCTTCTCGCGGGATTTTGGTGTGGTTTGACGTGAAAGAGCTTAATTTACTATAATTTTTGAAACTTTAAAAGTGTTCCATGTACACAGATTGAGATGTACATAAACAGAAAACTTATCAGAATTTAGCTTGGTCATCGCCATCGGGCGCTCGAACAGTTATAAACAAGCTCGTCACATTTGTGGACGCTGTATTGACAGTTTCAAACACATATTTCTTAGTGCCATTTTACATGTATTCATCCGGGCAACTTATTCACCTTATAATAATACCAGGAAATAAGAACATTTTGGGAACAACTTCAGGCTGAAATCGCCAAAAAAATAAGAACAGCCCAGGCTGAGCCGAAGTTTACTGGTTCTTACAAAAAAGGCCTAAAAAAGCTTAAACTCGGGCCGCAAAAACTAATTCAGTGCATCAAGGCAATCTTGAAACTGCAGAGCAAATAAATAAAGGGTAACTTCATGCACAACCTTAGTATCCACCATGTATTTTGGCAAAACGCAGTTCATGTGATTTAGTTACCAAACCCTTACACATTCAAAGTTTCCATTCTCAGCCCTTCACTCCACCAAGGAAAATATCAATAAAAGAACCCAGCAAGTACAGTAACAGCTCTATTAATTACCCCTCCCTAGTAAGTCCTATTTGGTTTTCGATAGAAATGCTGTAACAAGCACCATCTCTATCAAGACAGTCATTTATATAAAAGTTGGAAAAGATGAAATCTTAAACAGTTTTCAATACTATATATATATGGTATCCAGGGATGAGTCCAGACTAGTGCAACTAGTTTCCAGAAGGGTAGTCAAACTTTCAGTGAAAAATAATTTTGATTTGACTTTATTGTTTTGCAGTGTTTCATAATTGGTTTCTGAACCTGTTCCCCTGGTTTAGAGTGGATTTTTCTCTTTCTAAGGGGCTGATAAAAACTCTTTTATAACTCTTTTGACAAAAACTTCCCCTCTCTCCCCCCTCACTACCAGTTTTTTTACTTGTGCAGGCATCAGTTCCCAGGCAATTTACTATGAGATTGTGCTTTGAACTAGTCAAACTCTTCTTTGATTGGTGAAGAGTGAGATGCTGCTATCAGCGCACTAGTTAAACTGCCGTTCTATTGGCTGGAAAGTCAAGGGTGCACTAGTCATAAACTAGTGCCTTTGTCCCCTCATTCTTAACACTTGTATTACACTAGTTACAGAATTGGTTCGATCCTGGTATCAGACTTAGTTCAGAAGTTTTATATTTTTCCCAACCCACAGGCACTTAATAGAGCTTTTGCATCAGTCATGTACAGTGTGTCTCTCACTTTACTGTTTAAATTTTATGCCATGCAAATTTGGAACAGATGAGAGTACTGCAAACCAAATAATTTAACTCAGGCACAGATTATGCAACTCTTGTTTACTAAACTGAAATAATATTCTCTTACATATAAGTGATTTTTATCTACATATAACAATTAATTAAATAGTGAAGATATTATCTAAGTATTGGAATCAGTTTGTTAAGAAAAATAAAAAGAGTATAGACGAAATCACAAAGCCTTTTTTTTCTAAATCTCTCACAGCATTAATAATTCACAGTTATTTTTAACGTGACAATCTTAACTCGCGAGGCACTTCAAAGGACTCTTTTATATCTAGCCATTTTAGGTCCTATAACAATAACTAGACAGATGAGCTGTGTTAAACACCTCTATATTAATTCAAGCTCATAATTGAGTAATTTTGCAAGACAAGATCACCTTATTACTGTCCCAGATATTTTAAAAACTATAAAAGCGTGCTGTCAGCCGAATACATATAACATATTACCGTAAATACCTGTCAAAATAACTTGAGAATTAAATACAAAAGTGTACCAATTAAAATACGTGAAAACATTAAAGAATTGTAAGTACTAACAGCCGTTTTGATCTTGCATAATTACGCATGCGCAATTAATCGCGACACGAAAAATAAGAACGGAGCCGAAACATTAACGCGGTGCCTTACGGCCCGAGTAAAAGCGTGTACCGCTTGAGGTGAATCGAAAGCTGTACAACACATTCTCACCAGACCAATCAGAAAATAAGATTGCCAACTCGAACAACTTAATAAATACAATATTCGCTTGTTTGTTGCGTAAGAGTTTTAGCCGGCCAACTCACAAAAATAGTAATGCGTGCTTGCTTGATATTTAGCTGTCTTTTGTTGAACAAACTTGTTCTTTTTCGGAAAATCTCAAACGGCAGTGATAATCTGTGCATAATAGCAAATGAAGAGGCATATACAACTCAATGGAAAGACAGATTATTGTGACCTCTCCTTAATTTTTTGAACTGACTTGAACTGAAATATGTTTACATAAGAAGTTAATTATGGGCGCCGCAGGGTTCGTACCGGAACCGAAACCCGAGGAGGCATAATAGAAATTCCCACGTGGAGGTCAAAGTAAGAAAGTTGGGTATCTCGGTTCGGATTCATTTGGTCCGCGAAAGTTTTCCCGCAAGCTCGCAAAGGATCTCCGGCCAGAAAAAACTAGGCGCGCAAGGTGAGTTTGGGTAATATTTTAAGCTTGCCACGATGATTTGTGAATCGAAGCTACTCAATCTTTTGTTAATCCGTGACAAAACCAAAACAGATGCCCGCCCTCACTCCCTCTCCCCACGCACGGTTCGTTTCGCGCCAAAAGCATAAGCCTTGTGTGATAGAAATTGTTACGGGTTTTAAGACCACGTGCCAACAAATTGTTACAAGTTTTAAAACCGCCATCGGCAGCATTGTGGTTAGACTGCGAGCCGTCCCTTTATTTTGTTGTTTCTAGGCCGGGAATGGAAGATTCCTCGGTTTGGACGTGTGGTGTAACGCAGATGGGGGAGTGGGGCTAGAGCAGAAATTAAGGGACTGCAGTCGTTTCATAGTAGTTTTAATTCCTAGTCGCCACAGGGACTAGAAGTTCCCATTGGTCGGTTGGCGATACATCTGTCAATCTTGTAGACTACGAGCTATCTCTTCCTTTTCCTCAGACCAGTATATCAGTGAAAAATGAGCGGCGAAGCCACGATCGAGCAATTGGAACTTCCAGTCACTGTGGCGACCAGGAATTAGAACTACTATGAAACGACTGCAATCCCTTTATTTCTGCTCTTGCCCCAATCCCCCATCTGCATTATGACACACGGCAAAACCGAGGAATCTTCCAATCCCGGCCCGAAAATAGCGAAATAAAGGGACGGCTCGCAGTCTACATTGTGGTAAGTAGCCAATTAGGAGCACAGTTTTCACTGCACGTGATTTTAAAAACTGTTATATCTTTCTTTGCACATTGTTTAATTTGATTTTGGAAAAAAACTTTGCTTTTTAAAGAACGACGTTTAAAATCAAATGGCTGTTTCTGCTTTGTGATTGACTGTTCTAAACAGTGCGATTATTCTGCAATTACTACTGTTGGGAACCAATCAAAAAACAGGAATCACTAGTGATTTCGAAATGAATCTTATTCACTGGTGTTTTACTACTAAGATCTACAAAGAATGATTATAAAAACTTGTTACAAATCAACAGTTGCGTTGGTATGTAACGCCACGACCATCTATGACGTCTTTTCTTCTCTACGCGCTCCTACCTGCTTAGGGACCATCCATAATTTATGGGTAGGGGAAGGGGTAGTTTCTGGGAGGGGGCATCTCTACGACCCAGAGCCGACGTAACTCGGCGTGTACTGGCTGTTCCCCCAACACGGAACAACACGATGCTATGTGCACTAACAGTGTTTCTTAGCTTCTCTATAACAGGTTCCCTTTAAAATGTCTTCTAAACTCCTGGATATGTCCGATGATTTCTCTATCAGTTACAGCATAATACCCATCGAGCGCACCGACGAAGTCCTCGAGTTGTTTGACGCGACGTTTTTCAAAGATGAGCCGTTAAACCGCAATAAAAGATTCACAGAAGAAGACAATGGGCCTTTAAAAGAAGGCTATGCCTTGATGGTTCAACAAGGGGTGTCATTGATGGCTGTTGATGACAAAACGGGTCAAGTGATCGGCGTGAGGTTGAGCGTACCGGCCAACAGATTCCAGGAGTCTACCCAAAGGAACACATACAGTGCCAAAGTTATGGACCTCTTCAACTTGTTTGATTTTGCCAACAGCACTGTAGATGTTTGCGAGAAGTACGATGTCGATAAAGTTTTTGAGTTTAAAGTTCTGTCAGTTCATCCTAATTATAGAAGAATGGGAACTGCAATGAAGCTGGTCCAAAAGAGTATTGACTTGGCGAGATCTCTGGGATTTGAAGTTGTGAAAGCTGAAGCCACAGGGAAATATTCACAGAAACTGTACAAAAATCTTGCCTTCGATATTCTCTTCGAGAAATCGTACAATGATTATAAGGTTGAAGGCGAAGTGGTCTTCAAAAACATGGATATACACACGAGTTTTCAACTTCTAGCCAAGAAAATATGAATATCCTGAGGTATTTGCACATGCTCGGCTTAACTGGTAATACGAGGTCATGCGGTGCGCGAGCAGTTTTTCCCGCCCAAACTCATCAGAATCCTTGCTATTAAACGCTGACATAATTGGAAGAAAGACAGGCCATATTAGACTATGAGAAGCTTCTACTTTGCTTTTTAAATTTGATAATGGAAACGAAATACGAAGATAGAGGTGGAGTCATTACGCTTACATACTCCATCGTTATACTGTGGCGACGACTGATATATAACAAGCATAACTTCATAACCTATGTAATAATAAAGATGTGAGCCGAGGTGCGTAGCACCGATTTGGCTATAAACAGGCTTATATCCAACAATTGAAAGGCGACTGATGGAAGAACTGTTTTATTTTTGTTTTTAATTTCTATTGCTTAAATACATCGAAACTTGACTTCCTGCTCAAATTCTAATTCAGAAACACTTGGTGAAATTAGTTGCCTTATACAGCAACGGCACGGTATATATGAGCTGATAACAATGTTTGAGAAGACCAATGAAATCGCTAGAAATGAGTTATCCGAGGTTGAACATGGAGAATTCAATAGTATTAAAGTAGCTATTAAAAGCAATTGTTGGTGATCAGTTGTATCGTTTTATTAAACTGTTTAACAAAATCACTGGCTTTTATAGATAGATAAAAACTTAAGTTCAGTACAATTCGTTGCAATTTTGAAAAGGTGCAATGTGCAACTATACTCCACCGACCTGCATACAGCTCACACCTGTTCTGAAACGGTCAGTGTATAATAAGGGAAACAAAATCAACGAATTTATTCTAGCGAAAACGTTTGTTTAACATAATGTGGGCTATTAAAAGAGAAAAAAGGAAAAAAGTATTAGCAAATTGTACGATTTCTTTTTTGTTTGTTTTGGCTAAAAGAAAGAAATTTGACGTCAAATATTGATTGTTTTTCAAAACTGAATTTGCAGTATTGTCCGAACTGCAAGTGTTATCACAATTACACATGAAACCTTTCAAATACTAAAGATTAGGCTCATCCAAGTATATGCCTTTCTTTGTTCATAAACTGACAATTTACTGTTACGGACAAATTTCGAGGATAGCTCGGGGGGCCTGGACTCCAAGTTTAAGTTTTTGCTGTACTCGCGTGGGAAGCCTGTGGCCACCTCGTGGTCTGTTTTGAAGGGTTTCATGAGCACGGCAAAGTTTAATTAGTTTTGAAGGACAAAATGGACATTTCTAGGACACAGATTTTTTAAAATAGCTGAAATCGCTGGTGTCACTGTAAAACCGCTTGGAACCGCTGCAAATCGTTGGAATCGCTGCAAGCCGCTTGAATCGAGAACATTGAAAGTTGAAATCAAGCTGGAAATCGTACTGTCGTCAACGATCAACGAGTATACTTTTATTGTCTCATTAGTGAATAAAATAATCAGAGCATCGCAGTGTCAGTGTGTGTTCAACTCTGTGCCTCGAATGAACAGTACCTACGGTCATGGTTTCCTATGAGTTTGGGCTTCGTAAAGGCTCAACGGTGAAGCTCGCACCCATATTTACAGCACTACTCTGGGCGCAGGCGCGAAGCCGGGGTTGTCAGAGGTTGGTTGTGGTCAGTGATGGTGCCTGGCATGTAGAGGAGGGGGAGGGGGGTTGGAGAAACTTGGATTGTTTTGAGAAACTTGAATTGTTTTGGGCTGCATTTCGCGCGTTTTCGTGTTGGTGAAAGAGAACAAAGAGCAGATAAGAGTAAAAGTAAATCGCCATCGCTTGATCCGGCTTTAAAAACTATAGCTTGGTGTGGAACAAACAACTTGTGACATATGTCATTATCAGTGATATGTTATATTGGATTCAAACTACTGTATGTCAATAATCGCAGTGTAGTGCACCTGTCATTTGAAACCCCCCCCCACCACCACCACCACCACCCTCACCTCGAGGATAGCGGGGACATTCACTTTTTCTTGGTGTAAAACTAAGTGAAGTTCCCGGTCTCCGGGGCAAGATTTAATAGTGAACACTGGCCCCGCCCCCCGGCGATACTACTTTTTTGGCTAGTACAAAAGTTTTATAAAAACTCAATATTAAAGAAACTTTTTCAACGAAACTCATGCAAAATCGAAACCGACGTATATCAAAACAGTGCATGTGTCTTTGAGTTTGACTTCGATACGTAACGAACGCTTCAGCTCTTCACCCAACGGCTACGACCGTAGCGCGTGATCACTCGTTATATATCAGTGTAATAGAAATACGTTCGTTTGAATGTATTTCAAATTTACTACATAAAGCAATAAATATCTACTATTAGCAGAGACTCTTTGAAAAAACATATCTGGGACTGATATCTGCACACAAACTAGACAATGAAACACACTGAAGCTTGATAATGATAATATCAATTAGAAATATTTGCATTTATATGCTAAGGATAGCTGGCCAAATATATTATTCAAGCCACTTTTCTTTGCTAATGAGGCTTTTTTAATATCTCCTTTCCAAACCTTTCAAAGCATCTTCAAGCATCCACCAGCTTCTGTCGCTTCTGTCTGTCCTTGTGCAATAATTTATGTCAATTCAGTGTCACGGTCCCATGATAAATTACAACTGTGGCGCGAAAACGTCGATGAATGCCCCGCTAATTCCCCGGTTTCCCCCCGCCTATCCCCGAGGTGGGGGGGGGGGGGCTGGTGCATAAGCCATATAGAAGTCTTCCTTAAAGAGTGATTAGGTGCATCGTTTTAGGAGCATCAACGCCGGAGTCTCGGCAGGCAAATTAATAACACAAACATGGTACTAAGGGGCGAACCATTTGATCTTTGAGGGGGGTGGGGGGGGGGCGACTTTTTTGAAAAAAAAATTCTGCAAGCCATGTTCTCGTAAAAAAAATCCTTCAGCAACTGGAGAACGAAAAA
>JAOBRG010344691.1:0-29024 GCA_027574985.1 Umimayanthus nakama | reverse complement strand
ACTGGCTTTCTGCGAGCTTGAGGTGGAAATGTAGTATGTTTTCGCTCTTTAGAGGACCGACAAACTTTCATAAAGTGCACAAGATAGTGCCTCGTTATGGTGTTTACTTAGGAGCCTCGCTCCAGTGCACGAGCACAGGCTTTCCAATATGGCTCTACAAAGGGAAGATGTAGATAGTGCCTCGTTATGGTGTTTACTTAGGAGCCTCGCTCCAGTGCACGAGCACAGGCTTTCCAATATGGCTGCCGTCTGAAATACAGTTGTGCTTTATATACGTTCGTCAATGTTTGACTTGTTAACGCATTTTACAGGAAGCAAAATCAAACCTGAAAAAAAAACAGAGAGGAACGCAAACGAAAACGTGAAGAAACAAAGGGGGACTGTCTTGATGAACTTGAAAAACAACGAGCAGACAAGGAGAAACGACTTCGAGTGAGATCCATTGGAAAAATTTTGGACAAATCGCGAGAGATTCATCGACCTCGATGAAACTCCCTTGTATTAAAGCTCGCAGTAAGTCGGAATGGTACAGTGTGTAAATATATGTAGTAATGTGCAATCCAGCTACAAAGAAAAGAAAGAGTTCAACTGGCAACATGTCGCAAAAGTATGAAATCGAAAGTTATTTCAGAATTCAGTGCTCATGTCGTCGCGCGCAGAAAATGTGTTCATTTCACATTTGAATTTTGGCAAATTGTTAGATAAAACGAAGGTGTTTATTTCACAAACAATCGAAGATTTCGAATGCAAATTTATTCCAAACCCTACGAGAATAATGAAAAGTATAGGTGACATTTTGAGTTGCCATTCCGCTATGTTTCAAAAGTAAACAAAGCCCATGGTGCCATCAAGTTGAGAAAGAGTTCGTCTTTCATCAACAAGAAACTGACCACACTGGAGCACTACGTTTCAGAATACAAGTCTATTCAAGGGAAGCAAATTAGTATTTTTTTTGCTCGGACAGAGCGCATTGCAGTTTTTGTCGATTTTCAGTGTTAAATTATGGCACAAATTAATTAAAATAAAACATGGCAATCTCCTAACAAGCGACAAAATATTAACACCTGAAACCCGTGGTCACGATGGCCAAAGTTTGAAAACTGAAAATGCAACCAGAATGACACAACTCACCAGAAAAAACGCACCACTGTTTTGTTCCATCACAACCAACTCTTTTCCAGAAACTCTTTAAGCCTCGCACCAAAATGAAGAGTAATAAATTCCCCTTCTTTTGGTTGAAAGTTTGTTGCTCGGTGATCGGCCATTTCGAAAAGCCCAAGTTTGAAACCAAAAAAATCATAAAAATTTTAGTGTTTTTGCGTGTTTGTGAGACGTCTCTTTCTCAAAATTTAAAGTAACTGTCGGTGGAAGTCGACAATCAGAAACTTACTATGGATAGCTTAATTCCCTGACTCTAAAAATCCACTGAAAACAGCTGCTAAAACGCTTCATTTCCCGCTCCCACGCCGCAAGATCCAATATCAAGGTCAACAAAAAACTCGGCCGCCATTGGCGCGCGGGGTTTCACACATGAGTGCCATTCATCTGGAAAATGTTGCAAAGCATTTTGTGAACCATAACCGTATGAAGTACCCAATCTGAACAAACATGGCGGCGAAATGAAGAAGTCCGATTAGGACGAAACTGGTCTATTTAAGCCAAGTAACGTAAAACAATAGTGTGTGAAAAGCCAGAAATTGAGTCGCTGGACGACAAACCAACATCAGAATAATACAATTAATGACCGAAGGTCTTGCATTTTACTGTTTGTTTAAGTTCTAGTTTGAACAAATTCCCCCATCTCTCTCTCTATCTCTCTAGATTTAAAGTCAGGCACTTTTGAGACTTTTTTGTCTCCTTTCGCATATCTTCCAACAAAACAGCTCTACCTACAAGAAAACACTTCATGAATACAGTTTAATATCTTATCTTTACGATACTGCTTTTAGGTTTGTCTAACTTCCATTTGTGTGCATCTAATTTGGCATTAAAGATGAGCGAGGTCAGAAAAGTGCCCTGGTTAGTGGCAGACGCTTGCATTGGTGAAAAATCCTAAAAATTTGTGAATGTGTGGATGGATGGTCTACCAGTATTGTTCTGCTGTGTTGTTATGCATACTATGTGGGATCGTTGTATAGTGAGGGAATGCAATATTGTGCTGCTCTGTGCGATGCGGTATGGTTGCAGCGTAACGTTTCGTAGTGTATTACGGCCTAGTGTAGTGAAGCATTCGTATTCTGGCCTCTTGCGCCTAATGTAGTGTAGTGTTGCGTATTTTAGTGTAGTACAGAATAGTGCAATGTGGTGCAGTAGTGTTAGTGTAGTGTAGTGTGGTGTAGCGTGGCATATCATAGTGCGCATATCATAGTGTAGACAGACAAAACCAGATTTGTCTTGCTTCGCGCTGCACAAAAACATCTAACAAGTAACATTTATTTGCATATAAATGATAAACAGATTGATAAACACAAAAATAGTAAAAAATACCTGGGAGTTCTAATAGACTCACAATTAGACTGGAAAGATCACATTCTTAATATGTCTAAGAAACTATCAAAAAGCATTTGAGTAATTTGCAAACTGACATAGACAATCCAACTATATGGACTGTGATTTGGAAGTTAGCCTTCAAGATACAAAAATGTACCATCTCTACAATGTCGAGGAAACGCTCCCCTATTAAATATGACTACAATATTGGTGACTGTAGCCTCAAGAGAGTTGAAGAACAGCGAGATCTTGGAGTTATCATGACGAGCAATGCAAAATTTCACGAGCACATCTATTCCGTGGTGAGCAGAGCCAATAAGGTGCTGGGATTTATTCGCCGTACTATCACTAGGGATGAGCGTCTCCTCCCCACGTTGAAGATTCTGCATGTAGCTCCGGTGCGATCGCATCTTGAGTATGCTTCGGAGGTATGGAGACCCACGTCAATTACCCTCATAAAGTTAATTAAAGGAGTACAAAGGCGAGCCATGCGTCTCTTGTTACCTGACCTGCCCTATTGTGAACGACTACAGCGCCTAAATCTTCTGCCCCTGGTCTATAGAAGGGAGATCAAAGATCTGACTACCTTTCATAAAATGAAAATTGGGAAGTACGGACTTTTGACCATACATATAGTTTTGCTCGGAAAAACGCTTAAGATCTTTTGCGCAAGGAAAGCTAAAGACCGCAAGATGCAAAAGTGAATTTTTTAAGGGAACCTTTTTTAATAGAATTGTATATCTCTGGAACAATTTACCTGAAAACCTGAGAACTGGTAATCACAGTACAACGGCTTTCAAATTACTTTAAGATTATTATAAAACACTGAATTTTAACGCTGAAAGACCAAATGTTTCATGGAAAAAATTTTGTTTTTGTTATCGAGTTCAGTGTATTTTATCCGATGTAATTTTTTTATTGTAAATATTATTAGCTTGTGCTTGCATTGAAAATCTTTTGTTTTCTTGAGTGAAAGAGCGCAGTATGGTTCTAATGTTCCTTTCTATTCCTTCCCCACTGCAGTATTTTTTCTTTCCCTAATATATATTTTTGTAACTGTTCGTTAGTGTTTTCTTAAACTTTTAGTTCATGTTTACATGTGCAGTGAAAAAGGATTAAATAAAAAAATAATTCAAAATTTCTTATTCAATGATGTTACACTATTATTTATCCATTTCTTACTTATGGCTGTATGGTTTGGGGTAACACCTACACAACAAATGTGAAACCATTAGAAGTCTTACAAAAACGAAATATTCGTATAGTTGATATCAACTTTCGTGCTTCCAGAAGGTAGAACCAACTATGGAAAATTTAAAATTCGCTTTTTTGGTCCAAAACTTTGGAACAAAATCGAAGAGCCACTGAAGACTTTGAGTTTCCAAACGTTTAAGCGGAAACTCAAAGTCCATCTACTTAGTAAATACAAATAAATTGTTTTATTCGCATTAATACTTTTATATAACTTTTCATAAAACTAGACTTTGTGTGTGTATGTGGGTGTTCTCCTTATTGCATTCACCGTACTTTTATCTTAATGTTTGGAGACTTTTTTCCCTCCTACTTCCCTTGCTAAGAGTTCACAACTTTAATTTGTCTGTATATTGGACACCCGACTAGATTAGCTTGTGTGGTTATTTCGGGTGACCCAAATGTTGTAATTTTGTAACACATGAAATAACAGTGGGAATAAAGTTTTGTTGTTGTTGTAGTGTTCTAAAATAGTATGGCACGGTCAGTTCCAGTCGTTAACTGGCATAAGCGATAAATGCCAACACACTTTAGGATGAAATAAAGAAAGTTAAATTTCAATCCTGTATATATAGTAACGTGTGCTGTGCGATCTATATTGTAGTAACACAAAGTTCCTAAATAAATGAAAAAAGAAGAGAGGGTAGATTAACCTGGTAATGTTGGGGTGCAGCAAAATTTAGGTAAAAAGGCCTTGTTATTACTAAATCCTGGATCTGCCCCAATATATAAAAGTTGTCGCAATGGAAGGTACGACACCAGTGATTATGTCAGCGTCTATTTTGTTTCATGTGAATTTGTTTTAGGAGAAAACAAGATGGGTGGCTGTTGACTTCAGCACCAGCGTCTACCTGGCGGGAAGATTGAAGTCCCACGAAGGCCAGCTGGCAAAATTTTTAGCCAGGGGAGCTGACAACAAGTAGTTTTTCAAGGCCACTCCTGAGATTTCCCCACTTGGTGACTATCAGGTAATGGTAGAAAATGTAGTATTGGTCCCCGAAGGTAGGAAAGGGTGGAAACTAAAACACCCTTCCGCAGAAGAGCTGCAGAAAGCACACAACAAACCGCAAGAAGGTAAGACAGTGGTCAACAAACCGGAAACACATTGTTATGCATGCATATACATTAAATTCTACAAAAGAAGTTTGGCTTTTGAAAAAAGTCTACTGAACGCCCCGGGGGGCAAATTCCTGGGCAGGTGGGTTGAAATGAATGCGACGCTGGGATAACAAAAACATGAATATGAGCACATTTCTGTTTTTGCTAGAATGAAACAGCCGGGATTCGCAATTTAGTAATTTCTGGTATCGCTTACTACGTTTTCTTTCTTCAGATTATATCAACATGGACAATAGGAAAGTCATCTGATTTGTTGAAAGGTATCATCAATAACGGTGTCAGACTTCAAGACTTTGCAAACTGCAATGGCCGAAGAAGAAGGGAACTTAATGATAAATCAATATCGCGAGACCTATGGAGAAGACAGCAACAAACAGTTCGTAATGGGCTGGCTAAACGACGCGGTAGGTATTTATTTACTGTGTGTTAAATAAATTGTAGCTGATGCCGTCTTTTTATACTATGTAGTTTTCGTCGGTCGGTCGTTGAATATCCGTGTTTTGATTTTTTTAAAAACGAATCTTTGTAGAAATAACCGTAGCCAGTTTACTGCAAGCATTTGAAACGTTATATTTCTAAACAGACACACAACTGATTGCCAAATCGGATTTTAACATGAATTCGCAATCAATCATTATTTCGTTTTAGCAAAATGTACGAACCAAATGAAAGTATTAACATTGTGCACGTATTTTTTAAATAATATTTTATCTCTCAAAAGGTGATGAACGTGGCATTGAAACACATCCAGGAAAAAATGATCAGAAAGGTTTGTTTTAAATGATGATTAGCTCAGTTCAAGTTACGTTCGCCAAAAATTTAAACCTTTTATTTGTATCTTTATTATAAAGTGATCATTGAGAAAACTCAGAGGATGCCAAAATCCGCAAATTAATACGAAAGAATAATCGCGAATCAATTTCCTGATAACCGTGTTTCGTACGTTCACCGATACATTCATTGGCTATTTATTTTAGCATAACTATGTTTACAACGAAAAAGCCACATGTATTCACATTGGTGAGACGCAAAGCAACTTAAGAAAATATCCCGATTTATCACAGCGCATGTAGCGACTTTTCCATGCGCACATTTTCTGTTCAATTAAAGTAAAGGAATGACCAACAAAATCTAAGATCTTTTTTGTGGAAAAGGGAACACTGATTGAACAACGTTTTAGTAATGAATTTTGTTTTCGTCTTGAAGGTTTGACATGTACTGTTGACATGATGAAATAAAGAAATGATGTGTGCGAGCTCATTGGGTCATTAGTTTTGAAAGAGTTGTGTTACGCCCGATTCGGTGAAAGAACTTAGGAATAACTATCAAACTTCCAAAAAAAGCGCACCTCCCCCCAATCCCCCTAGGCACGAAGAAAGCCCTGCGTTACGGTAATTCCTTGTTTCTATTTGCATTATGTGACATTATAACTTTACTGAAAAAATTAATTAGATCATCATTTCTTGTTTCATTGCCAAGAATGTTCCAGCGTTAGCATTAGAATCATTCTTCGCGAAGCTAAAAAGTGGTAGGCCCGAAGACACCACGTGGCACAAAAAGATAAGTTTGTCTGTTGTTTGTAAATGATATGTGACATATATAACGTGCGTTTCTATCGGCTGATCACTTATAAAATACAGCTATAAGTCGTCACCTAGCTGAAAACAGAAAGTTCCGACACTCGACACATGCGCGCCAAATTTTGTTAAATTTAAAACTTGGATTTTGAAATGCTTCCTCACACTATTTTCACGGCTACGGCCACTCGCGGTCTAAATGTGATTCCCCTCATTTCAACGGCCGTAGTCGGCTGTCTCCTGGGCTACTGAATCCAAGTTTAAACTTTTTCATATGGTGTTCCCCGTTTTGGCCATAACCTACTGTTAATAAAATGGAACGCCACTTGTAGTTGCAGAGAACGACCAGGATACGGTATGATATGTTAGTTCGCAGGGCCTAGTAGGCCTCAAACATTTATTCTACTACATGTATACCTGTTGTGATTTTAGTTTCTTACGAACCAAAGGATAAATGAAGTTTTTGTTGTTGCAATAAGTCTACTTTTTTGAAAGGTCGATCTAACAAAGTTGAAATTCATTTTGTTGCCTATCAACTGCGGCCAACACTGGACGTTATTGGTAAGCAAATATCAAATAGCAGTGGCACTGATTCATGATACTGATTCGTTAGATTTTTGAACAGTAGACCAGAGTATCATCAAGTTTTGCTAGACAAAGCAAATAACATTTATCTTTTTTAAAGTCCAGAAAAGTGATATCAACAGAAACAGATTTTTTTCCCGTTGTCCTCAGTTTATCAACAATATGTGACAATTGCAAGAAAACTAAGATTTTAAAATTACTTAGGGTTATGAACAGATCAAACTATCGAAATTGGGATTTTCGCAGCTTTTAACTGCACATTTTAAAAAAATGAAATTACGGTCCCAAAAAATGTTTTTCAATACGTCTCATATTTTGCGAACATTTTAACCGGAAGTAAATAATGAATCAAGTGGCGTTACTTAGAGCGAATTTCTCGATATAGGATTTGTGATTTAACAATGCATTTTCACAAGTTGATGAAACGATAGTCGGAAATGTTAACCGTTCTAGAAAATTTCGAAATTTCGCTCCAATTGTTTTTTATAACTCAAGCAGGACAGTTCTGTACCGTGGAAACGGGGAATGTTCATCAAATGCCTGTAGAAAATTGATGGCACGTATAATTAAAAATCCCCAGCACGAAATAAGATACAGCGTTTTGTTTGAATTACATACAAGTTCTCAAAAGCAAATGTATAATCGATCAATAAACAATATAATGATCAAGTTTGCTCATGTTCAACAATTTGTTATCCTTCATTACAGCTGAAGTGAGCACTGAAATGAATAAAACCAACACACTAGAAATTTTTAACGTTCAGCCTAGATCATGTGTAATAAGTTATCTGAATTGGTCGAACTTAAATATAAACAAGACCCTTTAATCGGGAACTGAAACATTTTTAGGCGTTTAACAAATTAAAAGAGGGTGTGTGTTTATATTCATAAAAGTCCGAGGTTCTTCCCTGTTTTTTTGTTTATAACTGCATGGCACTCAACCAATTACATGTTGTGAGGTTTACGAGAAGAACCGTTTTGTGAGGCGTTTGTTGTTAAAATAGGCAGTCCGATAAAAAAGTTTGAAACCCGACATTAAAAATTTTGTAAACTGGCGAGCAAAGCATGTTTTCTTATAATATCGTAACAGATCGCACAACCACAAGAGAAGTTGATGCTCTATTACGACAGCATGGGAGGTACTGCTGGGACGAGTTTCCAGCTGCTGAGGTAATTTCGCGAATGCTGTTGTAGTAGTTCATTGTTCATTGTTAAATATTTGTGTACTAGTCACATGTATGATATCTTATTGCACAAAAAAATCTGAAGGCACTATATGCAATAACATATTATGCAACTGCTCTTCCTGGGTTTTGAAAGGTCTTACAATAATGAGACTTTGCCTTAATCAAAACGTAAAGACAACTTCTCGTGTAACATTTGGTTCGCAACACAGTGAAGATTAAGTTGCTATGTTTATCTCTTACAACAGGCAGTTTTTAGACAGCCGCGGGATGGAAGGAGTCAATTGGTAATGCACCAATTTGTTGGAGCCCAAGCAGACGGATTAAATCAGTTACGGTGTTTTTGTCATGGAGGTTTTTCATATAATGGAATTTCCTTAACCAGAAAAAAGACAACCAACCGTGTTATTCTATGATTTTAAAAATTTTGTGCTTTTGTTTCACCTTTTCTTTAAAAAACATTGCATTTTCTGTTTTATTAAAGCTTATCTCACTAGTCCGACTAAAGCAAGCATCTGATTCTTAATCTGTAACTGTTCCTCTGTTCAAAGAAAATATGAACAGCAGGTTCGAATTTTTATTCCGTCTTCACAGCTTGTATTCATAAGTTCAGCTTATTATTTGATCCTCAGGAGGGCAGCATATTCTTAAAGGTACCTCTGAAGAAATACAGTATATTATAATTAATCGCATTTTCAAGAGCTGATTTGATGGTAAACTGTTTAAATAACACAGTTATTTTTAAATATATTTAAAACAATCAAACTGCCCAACTTGTGTAGCTCTTTGGGTTATTTTGGGCAGCTGTTGCCTTAACCAGTTAATTTTTTACTTTCCCAGCATAAAAATCTGTTAAACGAAAGTGCTACAAATTAAATTATTGTTGTTGTTGTTGTCACAGTCCTCCAAACTATCATGCCTTTTCCTAAATTTAAACTTGCCACAACACAAACTGACTCCTTTTCTTTCAAAGTAGCGAAACTCTGAAACTCACTACCCATCGCTGTTAAATCGTCTACATTCGTTTCCTTCTCCCAACTTAGTCTGTCAGTTCATCTAAGAAAACCCTGTAGAGTAACTCGTTCGTCCGTCCCAAACAGCTTCTGTTCGTCCCTCCCACTATTCGATAACAACTATGTTAACTGTTTAAAACACGTACACTCGTCTCCCGTGCGTACGGAGTGGGG
This sequence comes from Umimayanthus nakama, assembly GCA_027574985.1. Lineage (NCBI taxonomy): Eukaryota > Metazoa > Cnidaria > Anthozoa > Zoantharia > Parazoanthidae > Umimayanthus > Umimayanthus nakama. Next base: position 19,631 of record JAOBRG010344691.1, on the reverse strand, counting down.
AGAGCGGATATTTTAAGGCGTTTTGGGCATTAAGGGTGGAATTTGGATAAGGTGCAGTTTAACTGTGTAGAGTACGTTATAGTCTTTGCAACCCTTTCAAAATAGTTTCACTGATTCTTCCACGAAAGTTATTGATACTGCATAAAAGTAAGTTAGGGTAACAGAATGCGATTCAAGTTAAAACTGGTGTGTTACAAGTTTTCTTACACTCTTTCACTTGGTATCAGATGGCCGATATGAATTGCATCGGGAAAACCAAAGAGCAAGGGATTGGTCAGGTAAATATCAGATCCGATAGTGAATTATTTAACAGCGAGATTTTGCATTGATGCAATTACCATACCATGCGACCATGCAATTAACGCATTTCGTTGTTTATTTTTAATTCAACAACAGAGAGATATGGAGAGGCAACGTTTCTACATAGCGGCTTCGATTGTAGAACGCCGTTAAAGGGAAATGGATGAAGATGGAGCAAACCATATTGTGGCTGGATGAACTGGCCACTCTCTCCTTGCGACTTTTAAAAACACTTGATGGATCTGTAAATGTAATCGTTCATATTTGCTAGTAACGGACAAATGTAGCTTACAGTTAGACATGTAAGACTGTCCATTTGGATCGCGTGCATACTCTTAGATCGAGTGTTACTATCACTTGATTGAGTGTTACTAACTCTCGATCGAGTGTTACTAACTCTTGATCTACGCATGCGCAGCCAGCTTACGCACGCGCACACAACAACACTTTCAGCGCAGTTCAAAGATGATAGACCAGGAGGGCCACGATGATAGTGAAGTCGGGAATAAAGTAAGAAGAACTTTGTTTTAATTTATTTATACGCTTTGACTTTGTTATTATGCAAATAAAATGCAAATTAACAAACTGAAGAATAGAAAAGGCATATAAAATCGCCATAACCGATAACGTTTTGGCATGATAACTAGACAACTAATTAGACAACTAATTAGACAACGCCGTTCCACACGCTGCATAAATAGAATAATTGCCGTTGCCTATTTCATATATTGCCCGACTTAAAGTTTGTTCATGTTTTGTACAGCTGGTACTGTAAAAGCTCTGAATTGAAGCATTTTATATCAATGTTTCAGTTTCGATATGCTGCGTAAGATGACGCGAAAAAGGAAATATGGCTTGTTCCACTTCCCTAGTGAAGGGAGATATGCGTGCCTACCAACATCCATGATTATAGGGGACAGCCACCCGAGGGAAAACCAGGTGGTAAGAATATAGTGTGCAAGCGATCATACTGAAGTTAGGTGGTGAGTTATTTGAAATCATTAAATTCTCTCTAAAGAATACGTCCTATTTTAATGTTCTTTCTTATTGATTTTGTATTGGCACAAAAATAAAAAAATGTCACTTTGTTTTCTTGCTATAATCTGTACTAGATGTATGTACCATGTGCTGTTATCCTGCTCCATTTTAGTTTTTTGCAAAGGTAAGAATTTCCTCTTCCTAATAGCTACGACTTATGCCGCGAGAGAATACGTCTCAGGGAGTTTACTCTTCTTGACAAAAAAATCTCTGAAGCCTAAAATTACAAAGTAAATGTAACTTGCAGGTGGCATGTAATATTTTGTCTGAACAAGAAGTATTCGTTACTTATTGGGATGGAGGTTCTGGTAATTTGGAGAAGGTTTGGGTGCCTAAACTGTTTCGCGCCTATACGCACGGCAGGATAAAATGTCTTTACCTGTCTGGACCAGAGGGTAAAAATAAAAAAACTTATGCCAACTGATAACTCAATGGTATTTGGTAGTATGACCAAGTGAAAATTTTCAAAAAAACCCCGACCATAATTATGATTACCATGACGTAATGGCCAATGGCATAAAGCCGGTAGTGGCAACCGTCAACTGATTTGGACCGAAAATAAGATTTTGGCCCTGACGAGAAAACCCAACACAGCTCCATTAGTTTAATTTCTATAGATGTCTTTGCATGGTTCGTCTGGTAGTGACGAAGTCGGATGATTTACATGCAAAGTCGGGTGTCGATAGGATTCGTGTGCGTGAAGGGCGGAGCAGGGGCAAAAACATTCTAACTGTTTCTGGGCAGGGCAAAAAAGAAATCAGGTTCTGAACAGTAGACACAAGGAGAAATGTTAAGATTAGGTTTTTCCATAAAGTCGTCCAATCCCATCCCCTGTGCTCCTTGAAACAGTTTTTTGTTTCTTTTTAACAAATGATCCAACTGAACTGAATAAGTTTGGCCGGAGCCTTCCCAAGACGTTCTTCATGCCAGGTACAAATCAGGCACTGACCACTTCAAACAGAGGGGAAGGCAACGTTTATGTAGCTACATTGTTCAAACAAACAAATACTTTGATACGAGACCAATGTAGAGCAAACCTAGTAGACCAGTTCCTAACAGGTATTGCTAGCAGGCCCTATAGTTTCTCTTTAGTTCGTCGAGCCACGGACAGACATCGCGAAGCCGGCGCGCGGAAACCTACAGAGGCGAGGAAAACCAATAGAAAAAAATAGGGACTGCAGACAAACTATTGTTTGCAATTAAGCCTCCCATTTTCTTCTCCAGGTAGCAGTCGGGTAACGTTCAATTAGTCAACGTTAATTCAATTTCCGACCGAGCAAGTTACGTCTTCTTCACCAAGTGGTTGACAATTCTCCAGCAACCAACCATCTCCTTTCGCATATCTTCCAACAAAACAGCTCCAACTACAAGAAAACACTTCATGAATACAGTTTATTATCTTGTCTTTACGATACTGCTTTTAGGTTTGTCTAACTTCCATTTGTGTGCATCTAATTTGGCATTAAAGATGAGCGAGGTCAGAAAAGTGCCCTGGTTAGTGGCAGACGCTTGCATTGGTGAAAAATCCTAAAAGTTTGGGAATGTGTCGATACATGGTCTACCAGTATTGTTCTGCTGTGTTGTTATGCGTGCTATGTGGGACCGTTGTATAGTGTGGGAATGCAATATTGTGCTGCTCTGTGCGATGCGGTGTGGTTGCAGCGTAACGTTTCGTAGTGTATTACGGCCTAGTGTAGTGAAGCATTCGTATTCTGGGCTCTTGCGCCTAAAGGCACAAAGAGAAGAGAGAGAATAGTAGTGCGTAGTGTAGTGTTGCGTATTTAAGTGTATTTAAGGTAACCTTTTTTAATAGAATTGTATATCTCTGGATCAATTTACCCGAAAACCTGAGAACAGGTAATCACAGTACAACGGCTGTCAAATTACTTTGCGAAGATTATTATAAAACACTGAATTTTAACGCTGAAAGACCAAATGTTTCATGGATTATCGAGTTCCATGTATTTTATCCGATGTATTTTTTTTTATTGTAAATATTATTAGCCTGTGCTTGCATTGAAAATCTTTTTTTTTCTTGGGTGGAATAGCACAGTATGGTTTTAATGTTCCTTTCTATTACTTCCACACTGCAGTATTTTTTCTTTCCCTAGTATATATTTTTGTAACTATCGTTAGTGTCTTTTTTTAAACTTTTAGTGCATGTTTACATGTGCAGTGAAAAAGGATTAAACAAAAAAATAATTCAAAATTTCTTATTCAATGATGTTACACTATTATTTATCCATTTCTTACTTATGGCTGTATTGTTTGGGGTAATACCTACACAACAAATGTGAAACCATTAGAAGTTTTACAAAAACGAAATATTCGTATAGTTGACTTTGCAAAATTCGATACCCATACCACTCCCCTGTTTGCCAAATTTAAGCTCTTGAAACTCCAAGATATAATCGCTCTACATAGTGCTTGCTTCATGCAAGATTCCTAATGCCTTCAATAGTTTCTTCACTCCAGTTAGACAAAGACACAATTATAACACCCGTTTAGCTTCAAGGTCAACTTTCGTGCTTCCAGAAAGTACAACCAACTATGGAAAATTTAATATTCGCTTTTTTGGTCCCAAAGTTTGGAACGAAATCGAAAAGCCACTGAAGACTTTGAGTTTCCAAACGTTTAAGCGGAAACTCAAAGTCCATCTACTTAATAAATACAAATAAGTTGTATTATTCGCATTAATACTTTTATATAACTTTTCATAAAACTAGACTTTGTGCGTGTATGTGGGTGTTCTCTTTATTGTATTCACTGTACTTTTATCTTAATGTTTGTAGACTTTTTTTTCCCTCCTACTTCCCTTGCTAAGAGTTCACAATTTTAATTTGTCTGTATATTGGGCACCCGACTAGATTAGCTTGTGCGGTTATTTCGGGTGACCAACCACTATCTTCTTTTCAAATATTGTAATTTTGTAACACATGCAATAACAGTGGGAATAAAGTTTTGTTGTTGTGTAGTGTTCTGAAATAGTGTGGCACAGTCAGTTCCAGTCGTAAACTGACATAAGCGATAAATGCTAACACATTGTAGGATGAAATAAAGAAAGCTGAATTTCAATCCTGTATATATAGTAGTGTGCGCTGTGCGATCTATATTGTAGTAACACAAAGTTCCTCAATAAATGAAAAATGAAGAGAGGGTAGATTAACCTGGTAATGTTGGGGTGCGGCAAAATTTAGGTAAAAAGGCCTTGTTATTACTATATCCTGGATCCGCCCCAGTTTACAAAAGTTGTCGCAAAGGAAGGTACGGCACAAGTAATTATGTCAGCGTGTAATTTCTTCATATAAATTTGTTTCAGGAGAAAACAAGATGGATGGCTAATTACTTCGGCACGAGCGTCTACCTGGCGGAAAGATTGAATTCCGACGAAAGCCAGCTGGCAAAATTTTTGGTCAGGGGAACTGACAACAAGTAGTTTTTCAAGGTCACTCCTGAGATTTCCCCACTTGATGACTATCAGGTGTTGGTAGAAAATGTGGTATTGGTCCCCGAAGGTAGGAAAGGGTGGAAACTAAAACACTCTTCTGCAGAAGAGCTGCAGAAAGCGCACAACAAATCGCAAGAAGGTAAGACAGTGGTCAACAAACCGGAAACACATTGTTATGCATGCTTATACAATAAATTTTACAAAACAAGTTTGGCTTTTGAAAAAAGTCTGATGAACGCCCCGGGGGACAAATCCCTGGGAGGATGGGCTGAAATGAATGGGACGCTGAGATAACAAAAAACATGAATATGAGCACATTTCTGTTTCTGCTAGAATGAAACAGCCGGGATTCGCAATTTAGTAATTTCTGGTATCGCTTGCTACGTTTTCTTTCTTCAGATTATATCAACACGGACAGTAAGAACGTCATCTGATTTGTTGAAGAAAGTATCATCAATAACGGTGTCAGACTTCAAGACTTTGCAAACTGCAATGGCCGAAGAAGAAGAGAACCTAATGATAAATCAATATCGCGAGACCTACGGACAAGACAGCAACAAACAGTTTGTAATGGGCTGGCTGAACGACTCGGTAGGTATTTATTTACTGTGTGTTAAACAAACTATACCTGATGCCGTCTTTTTATACTATGTAGTTTTCGTCGGTCGGTCGTTGAATATCTGTGTTTTGATTTTTTAAAAACGAATCTTTGTAGAAATGACCGTAGCCAGTTTACTGCAAGCATTTGAAACGGTATATTTCCAAACAGACACACAACTGATTGCCAAATCGGATTTTAACATGAATTCGCAATCTATCATTATTTCGTTTTAGCAAAATGTACGAACCAAATGAAAGTATTAACATTGTGCATGTAGTTTGTAAATAATATTTCATCTCTCAAAAGGTGATGAATGTGGCATTGAAACACATCCAGGAAAGAATGATCAAAAAGGTTTGTTTTAAATGATGATTAGCTCAGTTCAAGTTACGTTCGCAAAAAATAAAAACTTGTTATATGTGTGTTTATTGTGAAGTGATCATTGAGAAACTCTGAGGATGCCAAATTCCGCAAATTGATACGAAAGAATAATCGCGTATCAATTTTCTGGTAACCGTGTTTCGTACGTTCACTGATACATTCATTGACTATTTATTTTAGCATAACTATATTTAAAAACGAAAAAGCCACATGCATTCACATTGGTGAGACGCAAAGCAACTTAAGAAAACATCCCAATTTATCACAACGCATGCAACGACTTTCCATGCGCACATTTTCTGTCCGATTAAAGTAAGAGAGTGTGTGTTTATATTGATAAAAGTCCGAGGTTCTTCCCTGTTTTTTTGTTTATAACTGTATGGCACTCAACCAATTACATGTAATGAGGTTTATGAGAAGAACCGTTTTGTGAGACGTTTGTTATTAAATAAGCAGTCCCGTAATAAAAGTTTGAGACCCGACAATATAAATTTTGTAAACTGGCGAGCAAAGCATATTTTTGTATAATATCGTAACATTCATTGGCTATCTTTTTAGCATAACTTTATTTACAACGAAAAAGCCACATGTATTCACATTGGTGAGACGCAAAGCAACTTAAGAAAATATCCCGATTTATCACAGCGCATGTAGCGACTTTTCCATGCGCACATTTTTCTGTTCAATTAAAGTAAAGGAATGACCAACAGAATCTAACATCTTTTTTGTGGAAAAGGAAGCATTGATTGAACAACGTTTTAATAAAGAATTTTGTTTTCGTCTTGAAGGTTTGACATGTACTGTTGACATGATGAAATAAAGAAATGATGTGTGTGAGCTCACTGGGTCATTAGTTTTGAAAGAGTTGTGTTACGCCCGATTCGGTGAAAGAACTTAGGAATAGCTATCAAACTTCCAAAAAAAGCGCACCTCCCCCCCATCCCCCTAGGGACGAAGAAAACCCTGCGTTTCGGTAATTCCTTGTTTCTATTTGCATTGTGTGACATAAATTTACTGAAAAAAAATTAATGAGATCATCATTTCTTGTTTCATTGCCAAGAATGTTCCAGTGTTAGCATTAAAATCATTCTTCGCGAAGCTAAAAAGTGGTAGGCCCTAAGACATCACGTGGCACAAAAAGATAAGTTTGTCTGTTGTTTGTAAATGATATGTGACATATACAACGTGCGTTTCTATCGGCTGATCACTTATAAAATACAGCAATAAGTCGTCACCTAGCTGAAAACAGAAAGTTCCGACACTCGACACATGCGCGCCAAATTTTGTTAAATTTAAAACTTGGATTTTGAAATGCTTCCTCACACTATTTTCACGGCTACGGCCACTCGCAGTCTAAATTTGTTTCCCCTTATTTTAACTGCCGTAGTCGGCTGTCTCCTGGGCTGTTGAATCCCAGTTTAAACTTTTTCATATGGTTTTCCCTGTTTTGGCCATAACCTACTGTTAATAAAATGGAACGCCACTTGTAGTTGCAGAGAACGCCCAGGATACGGTATGATATGTTAGTTCGCAGGGCCTAGTAGGCCTCGAACATTTATTCTACTACATGTATACCTGTTGTGATTTTAGTTTTTTACGAACCAAAGGATAAATGAAGTCAATTTTTTTTTCAAAAGGTCGATCTAACAACGTTGAACTTCATTTTGTTGCCTATCAACTGCGGCCAACACTGGACGTTATTGGTAAGCAAATATCAAATAGCAGTGGCACTGATATTTGATACTGGTACGGCCATTGATTAGAAATCTACGCATCAATATCTAAACACATGTAAACATCAAATGTTAAGAATTCGTCAGATTTTTGAACAGTAGACAGAGTAACATCAAGTTTTACTAGACAAAGCAACTAACATTTGTCCAGAAAAGTGAAAAAGAGGAATAAGTCCAGAAAAGAGAAATCAACAGAAACAGATTTTTTTCTGTTGTCCTCAGTTTATCAACAATTTGTGATAATTGCAACAAAACTAAGATTTTAAAATTATTTAGGGTTATTACCATTCACATTGGAACAGATCAATCTATCAAAATTTGGATTTTCGCAGCTTTTAACTGCACATTTTAAAAAAATGAAATTACGGTCCAAAAAAACGTTTTCTCAATACGTCTATTTTTTTGCGAGCATTTTAACCGGAAGTAAATAATGAAACAAGTGGCGTTACTTAGAGCGAATTTCTCGATATACGATTTGTGATTTAACAATGCAAAGAATCAACACTCCCTCAATTTTTAACCTAATGCCATTCAATTTCACAAGTTGATGAAACGATAGTCGGAAATGTTAACCGTTCTAGAAAATTTCGAAGTTTCACAATTGTTTTTTATGACTCAATCAGGACAGTTCTGTACCGTGGAAATGGGGAATGCTCATCAAATGCCTGTAGAAAATTGATGGCACGTATAATTAAAAATCCCCAACACGAAATAAGATACAGTGTTTTGTTTGAATTACATACAAGTTCTCATAAGCAAATGTATCATCGATCAATAAACAATATAATGATCAAGTTTGCTCATGTCCAACAATTTATTATCCTTCATAACAGCTGAAGTGAGCACTGAAATGAAGAAAACCAACACACTAGAATTTTTAACGTTCAGCCTAGATCATTTCTAATAAATTACCTGAATTAGTCAAACTTAAATAAAAGCAAGACCCTTTAATCGGGAAAAACTGAAACATATTTAGGCGTTTAACAAATTAAAAGAGGGTGTGTGTTTATACTCATAAAAGTCCGAGGTTCTTCCCAGTTTTTGTGTTTATAACTGTATGGCACTCAACCAATTACATGTTGTGAGGTTTATGAGAAGAACCGTTTTGTGAGGCGTCTGTTGTTAAATAAGCAGTCCCGTAAAAACAGTTTGAAACCCGACAATAAAAATTTTGTAAACTGGCGAGCAAAGCATATTTTTGTATAATATCGTAACAGATTGCACAACCACAAGAGAAGTTGATGCTCTATTACGACAGCATGGGAGGTACTGCTGGGACGAGTGTCCAGCTGCTGAGAAAATTTGGAGAATGCAGTTGTAGTAGTTCATTGTTACATATTTGTGTACTAGTCACATTTATGATATCTAAAGGCACAACAAAATCTGAAGCCACTATATGCAATAATATAATATGCAACTGCTCTTCTTTGGTTTTAAAAGGTCTTACAATAATGAGACTTCCCCTTAATGAAAACGTAAAGACAACTTCTCGTGTAACATTTGGTTTGCATTACAGTGAAGATTAAGTTGCTATGTTTATCTCTTACAACAGGCAGTTTTTAGACAGCCGCGGGATGGAAGGAGTCGATTGGTAATGCACCAATTTGTTGGAACCCAAGCAGACGGATTCAATCAGTTACGGTGTTTTCGTCATTAAGGTTTTTCATATAATGGAATCTCCTTAATCAGAAAAAAGACAACCAACCGTGTTATTCTACGATGTCAAAAATTTTGTGCTTTTGTTTCACTTTTTTTTAACATAGCATTTTCCATTTTGTTAAAGCTTATCTCACTAGTCCGACTAAAGCAAGCATCTGATTCTTAATCTGTAACTGTTCCTCTGTTCAAAGAAAATATGAACAGCATGTTTGAGTTTTTAATCCGTCTTTATAGCTTGTATTCATAAGTTCAGCTTATTATTTGATCCTGAGGAGGGCAGCATATACATGTACTTACAGGCTACCTCTGAAGAAATACAGTATATTATAATTAAAATCGCATTTCCAAAGGCTGTTTTGATGGTAAACAGAATAAATAACATAGTCCTCCAGTCTATCATGCCCCTTCCTAAGTTTAAAATTGCCACAGCACAAATTGACTCCTTTTCAGCATATTCAGACCTCGGTCACAGTTTTTCCCTATACAGACCTCCCAGCGGGTAAATAACATACACTTATTATCACATATTTTATTTTTGCTTGACTTTATTTTCGCGAATCCGGAAAAGAACTTTTTGCTGGACTTAGTTTTCACAAATTACAGAAGTAAGCATGTAACTCCTTTAATTTTTTGCTTTAAAATCCTTCCTTTCTCGCCAATATTAAGTCTCGCGAAAATAAGTGATAAATCAAGAGGTTGTTAGGTTCTTAACCCTGGGGGGAGGGCAGGGACTGCACACTAGACAACAAGCGAGGAGATGGTTGTCGGTAAATTTTAAACGATGCACTGACATGTACCATTCTAGCTGCTGTTTGTTAAGCTTTACCTCTAAGAAGTGCGGGTGTATTGTTTGTGAAAACATTGTTAAACAACAAAATAATTATTACAAACTCGAAAAAAAAACTTTGCTTCGTGTCACGATTTTACTGAAGCCCTCTACGGGGCGTAAATGCGATGTTTAGGTGAAATACTATTCAATTGCAAGTGACGCACTTAAGAGGTACTGTGTTCTTAACAACTGTAATTGCTGTGCTATGAACACCCTACCTGGTTCATAAATACATGGGTTTTTTCTTTAGTTTTATTAATGACAAGAAACTGATACAAGTGTGTTTTATTGACCATTCTGTATTTAAAATGTACTGTACTGTATCGTGCATAGTACATCCGTAGACACTACCTGATCCAATAAAGTGGCTAAAGAAGGTAGTTACGACTAAAGAAGGATATTGCTGTTCAAATGTATACCGTCGCTCCTCGATGTTAAACCAACCCCGTAGTTCCATTCGGTAAAATTACAGGAAAAGCGTTAATCTGAGAAAGTCTACCCAGTACTGAGTGAGGTATATAAAAGCATTGTCCAGCTATGTGCAGCCGTGTGATGATCTGTTTAATTCAAAAACTTAGCTATAGCTGTAAATATATTTTAAAAAAACGTTCAAAAAAGGCTAGTACAAGGACTATCTGAACATCTTCCAGGATTTGACGATGTGTTTTTCTCCCTTTCTATTTCTTCACATATGAAGAGATATAACGTAGCTATGCAGGTTTAAGAGGAATGCCAACAGCACTTGTTAATCGTTTTTAATCAGTGATAACTTAGTCCAGTCGCAAGTCGTAAACAGTTTCATTCCTTACTGGCTATCACATTTAAGAACCGGCGACCATCTATGTGGAGCACAGATCATAAATCTTTTCACACCTGCCTGTCTGTTCGCGGGAGCGGTTGAGTGTTAACTACCCGGCAGTCTGAACTTGATCTGTTACTATCTAACAAATTCATAACTGCTGCTCTGCTACCTGTCAAAATAAAGTATTTAAAATACAATAAGGAGGTATTTAGTTCATCTAAACTGAGAAAAAGAAGCGCGAATACCTTGTCCTGCCACTTCAATTTAAGTACTACTACAATGTTCTGTAAGAAAGAGCGTTAACGACTCATTTGATAGAGGGTCCGACATAAGCCTTTTCAGTCCAACATCCCGCCACATTTTTTCCTTTCAACCCGCCATCCCGCTTACTTTTAGAGTGCAATCCTAATGCCTTTCATGTTTTGTTATAATAATAATAGTATTAGTAAGTCGGTTGACGATGATGATGGTGGTATTTTTTTGGCGATGGAAGGAGAGGTGAAACAAAGTATCGGAGAAGTGGAAAGTCTGGAACTTGATGAGGATGTGGTGGAGGTTAGCAGTTTCAACACAATAAAGAAAAATTATTACAATAATCCCGAAACTCAAAACTATTACTGAAACTGAAAGACGTTTTATCCGAAAGCTGGGTCGACTTGATTTCGTGAATTGACCTTCACCTACGCAAAAATCTATTTTTCTGAAATAGCTGTTTTTGAATTTTTCTCAGCTATTCGAAATACATGTCGTATAATAATTTTGTGTTGCGACCTACAACGTTTTTTTAGAAATACCTATCTTGATTTCTTTTCGTATCGTAAAAATACTTATCGATAAATGCTGAAACTCAACTTATTGGTTAAAGTACACTCTAAAACAAGATCGATTCTATTTTTAAAGATGGAAACAAAGACCTGTTCCCACACACTTGGAATAAAGCAGTACGAAAGCAGGTAGTCAAGCATCAAAACTCAAGGATTTTCAGTCATTGCCCTAGGAGATGACGATTTTCAGTCGTAAGATGCTTTGGATATGGTACCGCCACCGGGCACAGCCAAGAAAACCAATGTTACTCCGACGAAAAGGCCAAAGGCGAAGATGAAGGGGAAAAAAAGAGGGGACAACTGAGATGGGAAATGGAGGAAAAGGCGATGGCGGGACGAGAAGCACCAGGAAGCTGGCCTTCACCGTTTATCAACACGGTGAGAGAAATGAGGGAAACGATGATCCGTATTTCTGGAAAGAAATGCGGATTCAACAAAGAAGAGCAGGCGGAACTGCGAAAACACGAACAATTCCTTTTACGTTTTATAATCTTAAATCAGGCCATTGTAAGGTTAATAAAGGTTTCATGCCTGTATCTACAAAGACACGAACAAAACATGAAAAACTCATTTTCATCTAAATGGAAAATATATAGATTCGGTCAAGTTTCGACTGATTCAAACTCCTTGCAATGAAAAAGTCTTAAACAGAATCAAGACTGCAAAGAAAACCCCACGATTTGTTTATTTTACGTTGATAATCTTAAATCAGTCCATTCTTAGATTTATAAAGGTTTTATGCCTGTATCTACAAAGACGCGAACAAAATTACAAAGAAAGAAAGACAGAGACTTGTTGGCACATTAATGCGTTAACGAGTTGACTTTTATATACGTGTTGCTTCCTTCTACTATAAAAACAGAGACTTTTTGACACATTCACGCGTTAACGAGCTGACGCGTTGATATCAATATGTTTTTCTTCGTTGTACTGTAATGAAAGTAAAATTGACTACTTGACGAGTTGACGCGTAGACCAGTTGACTAGTTGATGAGTTGATCAGTTCACTAGTTCACGAGTTGACTAGTTGACGCGTATACCAGTTGACAGGTTGATGAGTTGACTAGCTGACTTGTTCTCGAGTGGACGAGTTGAAACGTTGACCGTTCACCAACTGATTAATTGACCAGTTCACCAGTTGACCAGCTGACTAGTTAATGGGTAAACCAGTTGACTAGTAGGGCAGTTGACGAGCTGACTAGTTGACGCGTTGTTGATCCAGAGGTTGAACTTTCCATGGGAGGGTATTCTGCAACTGATCCATGAATTCTTCTTACAAAGTAAAGCTAGGCTACTCGTACTCAAGTTTTTCCTATTTCCAACATTGTAACTTTTAAAAAGATATAACGAAACCAAGACCTAGCAAATTAGACAACGCCATTCCACACGCTGCATAAATAGAACGATTGTCGTCACAACCATACAACACTTTTTTTGCTAATCCGCTAGAGGCTAGTTACTTATTTCATATGTTGTCCGAATTAAAGTTTGTTCATGTTTTGTACAGCTGGTACTGTGAAAGCTCTGAATTGAAAGATTTTATATCAATGTTGTAGTTTCGATATGTTTTGTAAGATGACGCGAAAAAGGAAATATGGCATGTTCCACTTCCCCAGTGAAGGGAAATATGCGTGCCTACCAACATCCATAATTATAGGGGACAGCCACCCGAGGGAAAACCAGGTGGTAAGAATATAGTGGGAGAAAAAACATCCCAATGTGCAAGCGATCATACTGAAGTTAGGTGGTGAGTTATTTTAAATCATTAAATTCTTTCTAAAGAATACGTCCTGGTTTATTGTTCTTTCTTATAAATTTTGTTCTGGCACAAAACAGCACTTTTTAGATCACGTTCTGTTTCAAACACAAAATTGCACAAAAATAACAAAATGTCACCTTTAAGTAGACTTATGTACTCTTTTTTGTTTTCTTGCTATAAACTGTTCTTTCTCCAGATGTATGTACCATGTGCTGTTATATCCTGCTCCATTTTAGTTTATGCAAAGGTAAGACTTTTCTCTTCCTAATAGCTACGACTTATGATGCGAGAGAATACATCTCAGGGAATTTACTTTGTCAAAAAAATCTCCGAAGCCTAAAATTACAAAGTAAATGTGACTTGCAGGTTGCATGTGATATCATTCTCTAAACAAGAAGTCTTCATTACTTATTGGGAGGGAGGTTCTGGTAATTTAGAGAAGGGTTGGGTGCCTCGCGCCTATGCGCAAGGTAGGATTAAATTTGTTTCGACCTGTCAGGACCAGAGGGAAAAAACAAAACTTATACCAACTGATAGCCCCATGATACTTTTTGAAAAACTCACTCGTGCAAATTAATTCTAAATTGTACTCAAATTCGTATGATTACCTCTACTTGTATTTCAAAGGGGGAATGGATCTTTGGAGGCAAACAAACGCCAGAAAGAAAAAAGCACACAAGCTACTACAGCAAAAACTCTGCTACCATTAAGGAGAAAAGGAAAAGGCGGTATGCAAACAAAACACTTGAGCATAAAGGTGCAGGTAAAAGCAAAGTGAGAAGTATTCCTAGTACCAGTGCAAGGGTAAAAAGTAATCCTAGCACTAGCACTACAAATCCTAGCACTACAAGAAAGAGAAGGAAGAGATCTCTTGATGAGTTGCAGCAAATTCTACTGTCCCAAATTGTCGAAAGTGCAGAAGTTGTGTCGTCTCTACTGAACGAAACATACACTCGAAGAGTGCTCGTAGCCGAGGATAAGGTCAGAAGTATAAAACAAGATCAGCAGACAAGATTAGCAAATGCCGTTTTTGATGACATTGCCGAGCCTCAGAGGCGACAAAATCCAGCCGATCGTCAAACAACACAACAGCCATACAAATTTGGACTTTCTTTTTTATGTGGAAACAACGTGTCTCAGCAGAAATTGAGGGGAGGGGAGGGGCAGTATCTAGGCGTATTAATATTAATCGTGGACGTGTTTCTTCTGCTATCACACCTAGAGAAGCGGTATTAAACAGCAAAAGCTCCTGTTGGTTGTACGCAAGAAGGAAGACCAGGGCAGATGCAATTTCGGAAGGAGACAAGTTCAAAGCACACGAGTTTTGGGGCAACCCAGGATTTCAAGACCAACTAGTAACAAGAGGGATTTTATCAGCAAAAAGTTGTTCTTTATCCGTTAAGAGTGAGCATGACTGGTGTATTTCGAGACGACGCTATGCTTCGGCAGATCACTGAGTCGGTGAATATCAAGAACACGCCCACTGATGAGCTCGTCAATACAAAAGCCTAGTGGAATTACGTTAGTGTGCCTCATGCTGTGATTACAAGTATCTGATATCAGCCCTTTTTAGCGGTTTGTTACTGTCTATCTATAGTTGTGCTATACGAAGTAGTTATTAACTTATCCTATCTGTATGGACACTATATGGACACTGTATGAAATACCCAATCTGAATAAACATGGCGGCGAAATGAAGAGGTCCGAGTGGGACGAAACCGGTCTATTTAAGCCAAGTAACGTAAAACAATAGTGTGTGAAAAGCCAGAAATTGAGTCGCGGGGCGACAAATCAACATCAGAATGATACAATTAATGACCGAAAGTTTTGTATTTTACTGTTTGTTTAAGTTCTAGTTTGCAAATCTTGTCATTTACGTATTGTAACTTTAGGCAACATCGATACTTAAAGATCATGCCCATAAAGTTATTTACTACCAACCTGCCTACTTACATACCTCTCTCTCTCTCTCTCTCTCTCTCTCTCTCTCTCTCTCTCTCTCTCTCTCTCTCTCTCTCTCTCTATAGGAAAAGTACGGGGAATTTGCTACATAATTTCTCCCTTGACATATCTACCTCAAGGAATAGTTCTTTTCTTTTCCACTTACTGTTGCATGTAGTCTATGAGTATGTTTACAAACTCACAAAGTTAGGATTAAAAAGGTTGTCAATTGTTCCTTTTGGAAACACTTTTGTGTCCAAATTGTAGCCAAAGTTCCCCAAGTGGTTTTTTCTCTGGTTTTTTAATTAATCGATTTTAAATGTCGAATCAAAAGTTGCGTATCTCTTAGTGCTTTCTTGCCCATACAGTTCTCTCAGCAAATATAGCTTTCTTTTGAGCGCGCGTCCAAAAACGGGTCCCAAAGTCTTGTTGTGGATTTAGGTTTCAAGTCGACCTTGTGTAACAAGCTCAACAGAAGGTGCTGTTTTGAGGTTTTTCGTCCGAAAACAAGCATAGCGCTTAGACAACCAAACCAAACTGCCCAAAAACTTTTGTGCATTTTCTAGAACTATCTAATACAATGTTCCAACAACAAAAAACTCAGTCCCTTTTGTATTTTTTCTATAAATCAAGTTTTTGGAAATGCAAATTTTAACACGATGAGGGTTGCAAAAGTTCCCTATTTTGTGTAAAACAGAGGTTAGCAAACGGACGTCCAAATTACGTACTAAACATTAACTTTACATCAAAGTATAAGAAAATCGACCTTGTAGACTAGTAAGAAAAACATTTTCAATGCGTATTTTTTTCAGTTATGAGGAAAACTCATACGAGTCATTCTTAGATCGACATCTATTTTCACACATGTTTTCATTATTTGTCTCTTGTTGTTCTGAACAAAAACACAAGGTTGTATGTATACTTTAGCCTACTTAGTACCACGTTATGCAGGATATGATGTATGTGTGGCCTTCTGTTGCTACGTGTGTTCTCGCTAACCACGTTACTGGGGCTAAGTGTCATAGAAAAAACAAATAAAATAGAAAATGAACCTGCGCGATACAACGTAACTCGCGCAGCAGGTGGACCAATGCTTGTAAGCGAAGAATCCGACGCAAGCAGTTGCCGCGAAAGTCGGTTTTATTTTTATTTATTTAAATTATGTATTATAAGCCGCAACAAGTTTACCAAAAATGAGTTTCAACATTACTGGCAATATTTTGAAGTTGAACCACATGTTTAGCGATGAGGGCAAGGTCCTAACGGTGCGCGGGTACTGTAATTGATTACCGCGAGTTGCATAATGTATTTTGAAAAATGTTTATTTCGACGTGAACAGTGACCGAACACATGCATCTCTAAAATCAAATCACTTAAAATTTCTCGGCAGAAAAAAGCAAAAAAACCAACAAAAACCAACAAACAAAAAACACAGAGCCATGTTGTCTTCAAAATGGCGGCGCGTGCATTAACGTCGTGCTCGACTTAGCGTTAAGGCGTGGCACATCGTCGATGGAAGACTACACATAATAAGCAAATCTAAGGCGCGCATGCTAACGAACAAAATATGTAAACAAAGCTAAGCCTATATTGCTGTATGGGAATACGGTATTTCTTCGAATAAGCGACATCCCTCAATTAAGCCTCTCTACCCTCTCAAATAAGCGACTCACCTGCAAGCAAGCAAACAAGCGCCCCCTCGAAAAAGCACCCCTGCTACACCATACCTACTTCTGTTTTTGAAAAGTCAAAGTGCCGAAAACAACGAGTAATTTAGTATTTGTTAATGGTAGTTTGCATAATTGATTACTTTTATCCGGTGTTGATTGAAACAGACTTGTTTCTCAAAATACAAATAGCCTTTCTACATCATTCGAAAACTATTGTACATTGAAATATGCCCTCGAATTAGCACCCACAATAAAAAGTCGACTTTTAAAGCCTGCTTCACACTAGCGAAGTAAGCCTGCACAAACGCAATCGCAAGGACCTTCACACCAGAACACAAGCGACGCAAGCAAGGTGGTTCGTATCTTGCGCTTACGACTGCGCTTACGTTATGTCGCTTCACATTAGAATATTTCTGACACAAGCGCAATCGCTAGCGCAAGACAAGCACAAGAGAAACAAAATTTTCCTTTTTCTTGCGCTTGCGCTTGCGATTACGTTTTTCTTGCTTCACACTAGCTTTTTCTTGTATTGCAATTGCGATTACGCTTGCGCTTACGTCGCTAGTGTGAAGCAGGCTTAAATAAGCGCCCAGCTGATTTTGCCATGAGCGCAGTTTCCGAAAAAAAACTTCCTGTGTCTGCGAAACCACAGAAAACGGAGCTCTGCCTTGCAAGGAGATGCTCATTTAGTTCCAGGATAAACAGTTCATATCTTGCGCTAGCGACTATGTTTTAACGCTTCACACTAGAAGATTTCTGACACTTACCTTAAACCCAGCTTCACACTAACGACAGTAAGCACAAGCGCAATGGCAAGCGCAAGCGCAAGGACGTTCACACTAGAACAAAAGCAAGGTTGTTCTTATCTTGCCTTTATGACTGCGCTTAAGTTTTGTCGCTTCACACTAGAATATTTCTGACATAAGCGCAATCGCAAGCGCAAGACAAGCACAAGCACAAGAAAAACAAAATTTTCCTTTTTCTCATGCTTGCACTTCCGATTACGTTTTTCGTGCTTCACGCTAAAATTTTTTGTGTTGTAATTGCGATTGCGCTTGCGCTTGCGCCTACGTCGCTAGTGTGAAGCAGGCTTAAATGACCGAATTAGCGCCGCCGCCCGATTAAGCGCCGCTGCTAAATTAGCGCCGCTGGTCGAATCAGCACCGCGGTGCTAATTCGGCCATTAACGGTACATATTTTAACTTCTTTAGTTTAAGAAACAATGCGATGTATGTTTTCCTGAGCCAGAAATTACAACAATGAGTATGATTTGTTATAAAATAGAGTGGAATTTGACAATTCGACTCGGAAGCCTGCACTTTCAGTTCTTGTCTACAGACAAATTGCAAAGTACTGAGTATAGAGTATGGAATTGCTTCCACCGAGCTCAAAATCAAGATCAGAAAGTCTTAGATAGACAGTGGTAAGTGACTAATAATAATACCAAGTTTTACTTTTATTAATCGGCGAGGGAGAGTTTTCAAAACTTTTTTCCAAGTTTTTCAAAAACGTTTTGCGCTTTAGTAAAATTGTCAAAACAAAGTTTACAGAAATTAACATCAGGGTAATTTAAAAACACATTAAAGCTGTTCATTTCCCTTTCCAACTATTTTTGAATTAACATCTAGTTGTTTATAGCTACAGTATAAAAAGATATGATAAAAATAATACCCTAAGCTGATATACTGCGCCCATTCAGAGGTTACAATGGGGCTATAGCAATTGAATTGTAACATACCCCCTCTTGAGGAATTTCACTGCACGTGGCCAGTGCCGTTGCCATTGCTGTTCTGTTGTAAATGTTTTTTGGCAAGTTGAAGGTGAGTTGATTCGCTATTTTATTGTTCTGTACGTGCTTTCTGATAGAAATGATGTCGATCAGTGTTCCAAAATTTGTGATAAAGCGATTAAAAGTATGATAATGCACTATTACGTAAATTTAAAGTACCGAATAATTTAAAGGTCAGATGTCAACATGTCCAAAGTCATGCAATTTGCATGTCATTTTAATTTAAAACATCCCTCAATTTGTAAAAGTTCGTTTGCCTTATAATTTTCAAACTTATTTTTTACATTCATCGTCCGTTATTCACTATCCCAGGTAGTCCAGGCAATTATTGTCAGTTCTGATTTTTTTATTTTGGAAGTAGAAGAGTCGCAGGAAAATACAGGATCAACCAAGTTTCGAAAGACCCCTTTTTGCAATTTATTTAGATTTAATCCTTTAACTGTCGATCATTGGTTTTTATTAAATCTTCTACATTTAATTTGCAGTTCCTATTCTGTGCAGATTGCTTGTAAACATAACAGTTTAAAAAAAGTATCGCTTCTAAATTATTATTTTAAATAATGAGAATGATAATGGATTAATGGCGATTTTCCATAGGTCAAGTCATGGATGCCAATCTTTATAGAGCACGTACGAAAGATTTAAAGCAGCTGCTTGTGAAGGCAGAGATGAGTGGTAATCAAGACAGAAGTTTGAGGGTACGTACATGACAATGAGTACATGTATATGAAGCGCATCAACAGGAAAGGGGTGTACTGGCAGCCTAATGTAGCTGGACATAAGTTCGTTGCCGCCAAGCCCCCTTTCCTGTTGTCGCTCTAGATTGTTGATGGGTCAACTTACATTATGATGTTGGT
>JAOBRG010344680.1:0-14114 GCA_027574985.1 Umimayanthus nakama | reverse complement strand
AATGCAAGTTCTAGTTTGACCACTTGTGCGAGAACTAACAAGACTTACAGTCCTTAAAATGTTGCGGAGGGGAAAATAATCAATTGGACAAGCTCTGCTGCTGTCTCTCCTGAACAGATTTAGGTTTTCAATAGTGCTGAATATTTACTCCCTTGCAGAGTTCATGTCTCAGTACTTTTGACCAGTAAAGGTATTTCCTATTTCTCTTTAGCAGAAAAAATCATTTTGAATTCCCTTCCGCAACAGCTAAAATCAGAAAATATGTTAATTATGTTAATTTATGTATAGGCAACAGCAGGCTGAGAACTGCCATTGCCGTTTTCACAAACTATGACTATTATGCAAAAAAGTAACATGAAATTTTTTTAGAATAAACAAAATTTATTTTTGATATTTCTGTGAACGAAATACTGTGGAATGGCCCTTGTTGTTGTTTTTGGCAGAAAGGTTTACAAACTGAGGAAATACAATCATATCAAGCAAAATATGGCTTAAAAGTATAAAATTTATCACTGACCAGTACATATGTTTTTCTGCAAAATTTTTTGAGTTTAATGATATCAAAATGTACATAATTTAGTAATCTTTATGTTCTCCCACATCAATATCTTTTAGGTTGTTCGACACAAACACAAAGGTCCCAGTTGTGTTACAGGAAGAGACAAACAGAACACAGTACAAGCCGCAGGTTGTAATCAGTTCTAACTATCAGGGCTTGAAGTAAAAAGTGGTCTTTCATTGGTCAACTGCTGGCCAAAATTAACAAGTTAACCTAAAGATTTGTTTGGTTATAACCAATCTTGACAAACTACAGGTAATATAAATAAATAATTATCATGACAGTTTGTCTCATTACATTACTCAGCCTTTTTGTAGCTTAGTTTTTGTGGGGCTGTTTGAACAAAATGTAAAGGAAGTTCTGCTTTACTGTGAACTAACTTTGATATGTTTTCTCCCTCAGCTGCGCATTTTGAAGAGACCAGGAAATGAAGCAGCAGCTCAGAACAGGACAGGCTCTGCAACAGTTGAAAAAGCAGTCCATAAAACACTGGCTGAGAGAGAACGTCAGTATGCTGAAGCAAGGTAAAATTAAATTTGACCTGTTCATTTGCAAGTGTCAAGAGCAAAACAGATTTTTACCAGGATTAGAGAGCCACTCAAGTTACCAGAAATACAAAATCCACTGTTTAGTACATGTATTTTAATGGCTATTTATCTACATTACTTGTACATGTTTTACTGTTCAGATTAACAGTTTGAATGATACAGTAGTAGCAAGGTTTAAGTTGTTTGGAACGGACACAAAGTCATCAAAACCAGCTCTCCCACAAAAATTTTTCAATAATGGTAAGGTAAATGTTCCTGTTGCAGGGCAAGGATTTTGGGTTCAGCATCTGATGGAAGCACAGATTCAACTCCAGAGTAAGTGACTATTATCAAAGCATATATATATAAACCCAACTACATGAATAGTATTTTCCCACTTTGATGAATTTCCTATCTAGGAATACCCAGGAATTATTCACCGAAGTGGAGGTGAATAGGCCAGGATACTCACCAAGCCACAAATGCGGCGAGGTGAATATACTGGGCTTTTCACTGACACTGAGGTGAATAATTATGTTAGCATATAACAAACCAGTGAATCAGTGAAGCAAAAAATTACAATCTTCGTATTTTTATGCTATATTTTGAAATTGATAAACAAACTGGAAATTGACAATTGCTTCATGTTAGCGTTACAATGAGACATAGAATGTTTGAAAACAAAACTTTTGTACCTCGAAAACACCCAAACCGGATTTCGTTGCTTTTCATTTACTTATTGGGATGGATTTCTCGTTTGTTTCTGAACTTTGAGCTTTACTTAAATATTTCGGAAACCAGGATGCCATGTCGTCACTTCCGTGTGCAGTCATGTGAGCCAGGAATATCCTAGGATATTCCTGGCTCGCATGACTGTACATGGTCAATCAGAGCATGCGAAAAGCACTATTCACTGGTTTGGTATGTGCTAACCTAGGATATTCCTGGTTCGCATGACTGCACACAAAATTGACCACACGGCATACCAATTTGCAGAAAGTTTGAGCAAAGCTTAAAATTGAGAAAGAAATGAGAAAGCCATTCCTGTCAATACAGAGATTGGTTTTTAGTGTTTTCTAAGGAAAGGTTTTACCCTTGAACCCTATTCAACATCGTTCTCAGTTTCACAGGAGAAGCAGAAATTGTAGCTGTAATAGTAACGATGAGTGTGTGTGTTATGTGTTTTAGATTCTGGGCATATTGTTTGGTTTGGTACCAATAGGCTTTGGACTTCCACCTTCAATAGACTCACTGTTTTGTTGCAGGGGTCTGAAAATAAAAACTTAGCATCTAAAAATAGGCAGTTTTTACTTGAAGCAGCTTGTCTAAGCCAAGAAATAAAGCATTGTGTTTTGTCTCCATTATTGCCCAGTAAGTTCCCATCTATAAACCAAGTCTCCCACTGAGATGTGTGTGACCACATGGGTGTGCCATGGCACATGTCTGAAGAGGCTGAGGTGCATTTAATCACATGCCAAAGAAGTTGCTTTGTTACATTTGTACAGTACTTCTCAAAAAAAAAAAACCAAATCATCACTCAAGGTCAACATTCATGAATGCAACACTGAGTCTGTCCTGTTTCTTTCCTGAGAACTGCATTTTTTCTTTTAAAAAAGGTTGACATTAACTAGTTCCTTTGCTTTTGACTATCAAAACCCGTTGCAAGAATCAGTTAGCTTTTTGCCGTCTGTTGCATGCTTCCGTTGGCCAAGGCATGCATCTTCTCTGCATGTCTACTGTTTTGCTCAGTGAGAGGCTGGCAAATATATGCAAGCATGTTAAACTTCTTTTTTTTCTATCATTTTTCATAACTGTTTTTGTTTTACTGTAAAAGATTCTTACAATTTATAATATAGTTCAAAAATCTGTGTGTAGTTTAGCATTAAAGCTTTAATCTCAAACTAGAGTCTTGTTCACATTAGACAAATTATTACCACATTGTTCGACGTTGCAATCTGATAAATTTGCTCTTTGAAATGTTAGTTTCACAACTTGCATTAGTATGTATGTTATGCACAATTTCGATCTGCATTGTGTCGACGTTACTGTGATTTGTTCATTGAAGTTTATGCACATTTTTGATCTAAACAAAAGCTAGACAGTGAAGATTAATTATCTTATTCTGTGAAAGGCACTTGTGTTTTTCGAAAATGCTGGGGTGCGGCTTCAAACCGAGTGCTTTCAAAAAATGAACTTGACAAAAGTTCGTTCAGTGCCTGTCTCTAAAACAGGGGTTGCGGCTTAATAGTGAGTGGGGCTTAAAAGTGAATAACTCTGGTAAGTCACTTGACTTGTTCCTTGATTAAATAATCCCAGATGTGTTACAACAGAAACTGGCTTCATCTCTGCTGAGGGTGCAAGGGTGATGTGCTCGGATCTAGCCATTGTGTGTGGAATAGCACTTTTGTATGGTTTTTCTTTATCCATGAGGGCAATACTTGTTTCCAAACATTTACATCTGTCGCCATAAGGTGTTTCATGTTAGGCCAAGTGAAAAAAAATTATTAATTTCCTGTCCGGAATCACCAAAAATGTGAGGCGGGAGGTCCTTATTATTTATTATTTTATCATTTTTTTGTTATTTTCAAAAATATAGGTTTTATGAACCCTTTGCTTCCAATAAAATAATATAATACATTCAAAAAACTAACTTCAATATTTAGTGTAACCAGCAAGTTTTTCGTTTTGGTCCTTAATTACTCAAAATAAATTAGGAAATTTCAACTTCCAATACTACTGTAGTGCCCTTTGTTGTTTGAAAACTCCAACTCAGTATACAGTTACTTCAGATCTCTGTTTAGAACAATATGGTTTCTATACTGGAAAAATGCCATGCAAGCAACAAGTCCTAGTCGCTATTTTATGGATTCAAAATAAAATGATTGCAATGTTCACAATTTAATCAGAACAATCTGTTGTCATATTCACTTGTTTCTCAAACACTATTTTGGCTTGGAAGCTCTCGTAGTCTTCTGCTTCATCACTTCTTGGTTAGAATATACAAAATCATGTAGACTTAACAACATCAGTAAAAAAGCGGAAATGAGAAGTGACGCTGTAAGTTTTGAAACCACGCTGGTTTTACGTTTCATCTCACAGTAGTCCAAACACTGATATAGTCTCAGCTGTTACATTTTATATTTACGGGCATTAAGTTATCAAATGTGATTTACTGTTTGTATCTTATGGTTGTTTTACAGCAGAATCAGGTTTTTCATTTAAGATTTTGCAAAGGTATTTTCGGATTTTAATAAGAAAATAATAAATAAAAGGAAAAAGGAGCTGGCAGGCAAAAAGGAGGCGGTCGGGGACAGGAAACTAATATTTTGTTTTTGCTTGGCCTTATTTCAAGTCTAGTAAAAACATTAATATTTGCAAAATATAAAAGGCAAATAAAACAAATATACAGTACTGTAGGTTTTATGAACTTTATTAACACCAGTTGATATTATTAATAATAATTATATATACATGTACAGCTATTGATAAAATGTTTTACTTTTGAAAACAAAATGTATATCATGTTGATTACAATTGATTTAGGTATCATTGATATGTCACTTGTAATTGGTTTCAATTGATCAATAGGTCATCAGCAAGTCCAAGACCTTTGAAACTCGAGGAGAAGTTACCAGATAATGTTATCAGACAACCAAAGTTAGTATAATGGTAATTACTATTAAGAGTTACATGTGTTAGTCTGAGTATTTACACCTCTAACAACTGACCTTATGAGGCCTATATATTTAGTAATGACAATCAAACTGTCCAATCTCCAGAGGGCTTTAAACAGGGAAGGGTTGAAGGCACCTTTTGCTACAGGGGTCTGGGAGCATGCCCCCTAGGGAATTTTTAAATCTAGAGGCTCAGAACTGCCATTTTTGGTGTTCTAGAACAACAATTTCTGTCAAAGAATCGTTGGGAATTAAAAATTTTGTTAGCAACTCTTGCAGTTTCTTTAGTTTTTCGGGACATCAGAGTTAAGTATTCTGAATTCAGTTTTCTTTTATGAAAACTTGATGAAAACATCACTGATAACACAAGTCAAAATTGGGGTTTTTCGTATCCCCGTGTCGCATATTTGTCGGAGTTGAGGATTTTTATGCAAAATCGGGATGGTTGGACAGTCTGAATAATAAAAACAAAAATGATAACAAATATTATAACTCTGATAATAATATTGATAATGATAACAACAATATATATTAATTATAAATAGTAATAATAATAATAATAATAATAATAATAATAAAGCTAACATCTGTTTAATAGTAACTGTGTATGTAGCTTTTACTGCCATTACAGTTCAACTAATCTTACTTAATATATATTTTTCATTTATTGCAAATAGGTTTACAATGTAGGCGATAAAATTACACGTATTGCTAATTACTGTTTGTTGTTGTTAACACAGACTATTATAATTGTATAGTTTGTTTGCTTAAAGCAAACAACTTCAACATACAGTACATATATACTTGTATTAGCACGATAAGCCATCGTAGTTTTCCTTCTTTAGCGTTTCCAATATTCAAATTGTTGTCATTTGCCTGTGAGCAGTGTGGCTATCACATACGGAACAGAACTGAAGTAAGAGTGACCCATACTTTTTTTTTATATATATCGCTCTATCAAGTAAAGTATGGAGCACTTTAAACCATATGGTTTGATCAATATGTGCATATATGGTATTCAAAGGTCATTACCGGTAATGCATTTAAACTAGATTTTTGAAATTTGATCATATTAAGACACTCTGAGCGTTACTTGGGCATCGGTCACTAGTTGCATAATATTATTACTTTGGCATTAATCCTCACTGGATAATGTAAATAACAGATGAAAAGTTGGCTTGACACTGGCCATGTTGGTTCAAACAGATCATGAAACATTAGCATTTTAGGTTGCTTTCCATTTCTCCCTTCTGACTAGCTAAAGTAACTGGTTCTGGCCAGTTTAGGTCGAAAGGTCCATGGTGCATGCACCTCTGTATGTTCTGTACCAGCTGATGAAGTTATGGCATTTTTAAAATATTTTAGCCAAGCATTGAACAATTTAAACAATAAATTCATTTATCATAATCAGTACCTTAAAATCAGTATTCAAAACATTAATATTAGCTTGGTTACTTCTTACTCAGACTGTTGTTTAAACTTAAGATTAATTTGGTAAATATTAAGGTTAATTAAAAGTAGTTTAATTATAATCAGTTACAAGTTCATATTGTGGAGTTAATAATTATTAAACTCTTGTTGTAGAGGACCAGATGGCACTTGTGGGTTCAGGGTAAAGAGATAACAGCAAAAGCCGCAACATAAATGACTCAATGCTACATGTACACACTCTGAAGATACTGTGGACACTTTCATCCAGTTTCATGGATGGTTTTTTCCAGTCTCTAGCTAGTGGCATATGGAGAACAACAGCAGTCTAATCAGAATCATTTTACCAAGCCTGTACAACCCTGCGAAAGTGATGATAGTTCAAGGCATGTTGTCAGAGATTTGCAGGACAGTGTACATGTACCTTGTGGTCCACAAAAAGCGGTTTGCCATTCAGAATGCTATGGAGAAATGGTAAACATCAAAGAGAAGCATTCCTTCAAAAATCCAGCTGCCACATCAGTCAGAAGCCAGTACAGTTTTAAAGAAATACTGTAACCATGTCAACTAGCAGCTTGCCATGTATACGCGAACCTGTCTTCTTGTGATGGGTACAGCCATGTTGCAGAAAATGCTTGTACCATCTGCCCAGAACAGTTGAAGCAGAGATATATGACCATCCTTGTTCCACAAGTTAAAAACAGCCACAGTTGTTTTTGTGGGCAGGCGAGGGAGAAGTGGGTAGGGCACATAAGAAAATGTAGTCCAGCCAGGATATGAACATTTTTTCTAACTCACATACCATTCATTGTATCGTAAATTTAGAAAGTGAAAACATTAACTTACTGCAGATGAATTGTATGTACAGTACTCAAAAACATCAAAACAATTTTATCTGTGCTTAATCTTGAAAAGCCAGTCAAAGTACTTCAGAAGGGATCAAGTTGTCAGGATTATTAGGGAAAAACAGCCACTTAGGAGGTAAAATCAGTGAAATGAAAAATACAAAAATATGTTTCATGTACATGTACAATAATTGAAGGAATTAAAACAATGCTGAAGAAATGTGTTTAGTTTTGAAATATTATGGTACTGCTAGGCTGCAGGCAATTTTTTAAAAAAATTTTGCACAATATTTAGGTATCTAACAAGCAAAGACAAATGATTGAATTATTTTCCTTACCTTTGGCAATTTTTATGAAGTTTCTTTCCCAAATGCAAAGAATTGTAAACAAGATAGTAAAGCACAGTATGTTCCAATTTCACCTTGTTAAACTGAGCCCTAGGCAACATGTTTATCTTCTCCAATCAAAACATTATAGTTGTAAGTACCAGATATTACACACACATAAATATGTAAGTTACTAGCATTATACATAGCCAGTGCTAATCTCCCCAGAGAGGGGATGCCGATGGACCAGGCACCTTTTTGTCTCAGAACCAACGGTTTGTAAGCTTTTTCTTTCTCTGTTTTATTTTACTCTGTATTTCAAGAGGTTTAAGAAAGCACCATTTTTTTGCAAAGAAAACAGTACGTTGGAAGTTGTTGGTAAAAGCATAAAATAATATCAACCATTCCAATCTAGTCTAATATTTTATCAAAGGTGATGTTGTATTGCCACTAAAGCAAAGGTCACACAAAGTGCATAAACATAGAGACAGCAACTATACACGCTCGCTGCTCAACAAACACGCATTTAATTCCATGTGCTCTGGTCATGTGATTACACAGGTAACCCAATATGCATAGGTATCCTACATACACTACAGGTGACTTCTCTTATACAAATACTGTTGATAATTAATATATTTAATTAATTAACAATATTACTATTCTTATCATCCCTGAAAATGATTTCAGCCAATCACAGACCATATTACTATTGCAATTTTTCAAGAAATTGCAGAAAAGTCATGATCTCCAGCAAAATCACAGACAGTTTAGTTTCTCTCTTGAAAGTCATAAGCAAAAATAAAATTCCTATCAGTGTTGAATCATTGTATTGCTACATTGAAAGTTACAGTAAAAGGGGAGAAAATTAAGTGACTCAAGCATTCATTTCATTTTTTTTGAAGTAGTGCAGTCTCCCAAGTGCAGGAAACTCTAGGCACTTTAATGAAGTTTTACAAGATAGATACTTACAAAAATGCCTCATTTGAATACCATAATTAATTGTTTTTATAAAACATGTAAAAGTATACAAAGCACAAAGTAATGTAAATATAGTGTTCACAAAGATATTATTGCACCAACTCATACCAGCAATCAAACCCAATTTTGTAACAATTAGGGGGCCAGAAGAGTTATCAAGAAAGAGAAGAGATCCTGCATCTCATAACCTCACCCCTTTTGAGAAAATGCTGTTGGAAGGGGGGTGATGGACCCCTCGGCCCCTCCCCCAAACCACTCCATCTGAACTCACCTTAAGTCTAATGTGCATTATGGGAAAGGTTGAATTGATTGGTTTTCAGGGGTCAATTTCAACATATCGCAACATAATTCGCAAAACAGTTACTAACAGTGGCATGCTCAGTGTGACCAGTACTGCAAGTATGGAGTTGATCTGCATTCCTAAAACCTGAATGCTTCGAGCTGACGCCAGCTCCTTTGACATTTTATCCACATCTTCATTAGTTTGAAACATGAAGCCTTGGCTCCTCTGTTCATTAAACTTTGGAGTCTGAATTGTCCGCGGCAGACATTTCAACAGCTTGTCAATCTTGCCAAGAAGGACCAATGGGAGGCTGTACAAGATGGCAATTTCAATTAGATCAGTTAATGCTGCTGCCGTGACTTTGAGGATGCCAATGTAGTCAGTTTTTGTCATGGTGTGTGGTGTGTATTTCACTGTGGCTTGGGTGGGTGTCGCTGTCGGTTTCAACTCAGTTTTCACGTCCAGGAGTGGGCCGTACAGCATGCGGTGAGTTACATTGTCTTTGTCGGCTCTCTGTATCAAAATCAGTTGGTTGGCAGAATACTTCATGTTTACCACATGTAGAATCGCGACAGATGGACCAATTTCCTGGGTTTCTGATGTCATGTAAATCTCTTGATAATGACTTTCGGTGTGCAATCTTTCAGCAGCTGAGAATAGTTCCGGAATGAAGGTGACCAAAAGGAGAAACATATGAAAAACAAGAAATTTTTGAAAGGCTCGTTCAGCATCTTCAATCAAGTGCTTGATATCGATCAATTTGTCACGGGCACTTTGTTGTTGGCCATGCGACCATTGCTGTAGTTGTGATTTAAATAACCTAATCTGGCAGTAGATTAAGAAGACTATGTGCACAAAGACAAAGAAAATAGGCAGACGGAAGTATCGTGGTATGACAAACAAAGCACAATTTACGGCTATCTCGGATGTCTCAAATTGTTCGTCTCCTTGGTGGGTTTGAAGGGACATCTGCATTGCGCGGAGAGCCACTGGAAAAAGGAGCACTCCGCAGATTGCGCAAACGGTGATTTTGCAAATCGAGCGACGAGCTTTGTTACGGTATTCTATTGTCAGCTTGAGCTGAGAAAGGAGTCTCTCCAAATGTCGCTTACGGCCAAAAAGAACGCCAAGAACCGCCATAACAAGAAACCGCAAGTCCCACAGTAGGCTGTTCACAAGCGTAATTAGCTGATTCTTCTCCATGTGCTCTTGAATGAGTGTGCGGTACCCGAAGGCTCCGAAGTCGTTAGCCAATTTTAAAGTAACAAGTGCAAGCACTACAAAATACTGAAATAGTTGCCATCCTTTGTTGTCAGGTTTCCAGCAGTTATTCTCCGGTAACCACTGAGCTGTGGAGAAAAGATACCACCGCAGATATGTCAGCTCTTCGGAGTGAAGCTTCAAGCTACGTGTAGTCTCGGTGTCGGGTCCGATCAAAACGCTAGTAGCTACATATTGATTTTCACTGCTGTCACTATGGTACGATCCTTCTAAATCTTCTGCTTCTTGATATTCCGCCCCCGTGAAATTTTGAGGAGCAAAATCTCGACGTTCAACCTCGTCTTCGTAGATGGGATTTACAAATCCATCGGCTGAAGCAGTAGTTGCTGAATCTTGGCGTTCAGGCTTCTCTTGCGCTTTCTCAGGGATATCGACAACAAAATCCCAACTTTGCGGCTTGGAATTGTAGTCGGCGCCGTTATCAAATTCGTAGTCTGAAGCAGTAGTTGCTGAATCTGAACGTTCAAGGTTATCTTCAACTTCGGTTTTCTCTGGAATAATATTCCGACAATGCCGAGGGACTTCGTTGACGGTTTTTACAAATCCATAAGCTGGCCAAGAAGACATTTTTTCTTTAACAATTTCTTTGCGCGATTTGGACTGAAAATCCAAGTCTACTTTCGCTGAAACACTGCCAGTCTTTTTGGGGAATCCCCTGTTTGAATTGAAACAAACATGAAACAATAGCCGTTGCCAAATAAGGCAGCAGAATAAGGATAAGATCAGGCAAGCACCTGTCGAAAAGGAACCTCGTGTCGTTTATTGTTTACTTTGTTTTTTGGATAAAAAGGGTTTTCACATTAACGGGGAAAATATCGACAAGTAAATCAATAGACCGGTTTCAGATCTTTGAGTACATGCAGTGATCATATACCATAATAGACGATTGCATGATTTTCGTCCCCTGCAACTTGGTGTGGACGTTCAACGGAAGTCTAAAACACGTATACGGGATCTATTGCAAGACAGTCACAAGGTCACCATTGCATATATACTATTAGTTCATACACTAAAATAAGTTGGACTATGTACTCTTATCAAGTAAAACTACAGTACCGCTGTGTTGCGAAACCGTCTGATTAGTACTATACAATGCATACACGTACTGAAGTCGAGAGAAATGCTGCAAATATCCTGATCCTCCGCCTGCAAGCAGTCCTAGAAGACAAGATGTTTTATTTGTGCCCTCTGAATTGCATCGTTAAATACATTTTTGTAATTAAAAATAAATTTTTGAGGAACCACTTGCCACCTAAAAAAGCAAAGCTAATTAAGTTAGGCAGCAAATTGGTCATTTGGTACAGTCTATTGTTAATAAATAGTAATTCAATAAATGTGAGTAATAACATTTAAGGTTAATAGGAGAAGATTACAATTGAAGTTGAGAATAAAAAAATAAAAAAAATATATATAATGAAATAAATAAATAAATGAGAAACCATGGGAGAAGATTTAAGTGCATCAGAGTTTTGAAATATTTGGTCCTTCCTCGTACCAGCTCAGTTCCTCGTACCAACTCGGTCCTTCCAACCAAATCCTTTCTCGTACCAACTCAGTATATAATAATGGTTTACAAGAACACAAATTTATGGGGGGTAGGGTAGGGCGCCAAAAAGGCAAAAATCTAACGTTTTACGACTTTCAAACTGTAATAACTTTATAGTAAATGCAGCAAACTTCCTGATCTTCCACATCCGAGCAGTCCTTTAGGGTAGGGTGCCAAAACTCTATCGTTTTACGACTTTCAAACTGTAATAACTTCTAGAGAAATGCTGGAAATACCCTGATCCTCCGCATGCGAGCAGTCCTTCCTCGTACCAGCCCAGTTCACTTACAAAAATAATGAAAGCTTATAAGAACACAAATTTATGGGGGGTAGGGTAGGGTGTCAAAGAGGCAAAAATCTAACGTTTCACGACTTTTAAACTGTAATAACTTTGAAGTAAACGCAGCAAATATCCTGATTCTCCGCATGCGAGCAGTCCTTCCTCGTGCCAGCCCAGTTCACTTACAAAAATAGTGAAGGCTTCTAAGAACACAAATTTATGGGGGGTAGGGTCGGGCGCCAAAAAAGCTAAAGTCTAACGTTTCACAACTTTCAAACTGTAATATTCAACTATAATTTGGTCTACATTGCCGTTGTATTATATGAACCTGCGTTCCATATTTTGAAAAGTCAATGCTAACAGTAGTGATTATTTGTACTTGCTTGGATCCCATAGTTCATTTCGGTTCCAGTATTGGACTATTGACTAAGACAACCTTTTTTGAAATAGCTGCATAGGCTACAAACGGCAAAGGCTTCGCATAAGCCAGCCATGGTAAGGCTCACCTCCTATCCTTCTCTGAATCAGTGCTACGACAGAAACCATACCCGCACTTTTCTTCCTGAAACCTGCCAAAGAGCTGGTCGAAAAAAAGAACTACACATTTTTACACCGGTCAAAAACAAGGAAGATATTAAACGATACCGAACCTTCACACCTGTGCAGTCTGGGTAATCCAAAGTGAAGTCCATTGGCCGCGGAGCATTTTTGAGATTGGGAAGGGGGGGGGGGGATATTAGTGATTCATTAGTGGGGGGTACAAGACACATTTTTGTACTAACTCTATAGTTTTAGAATTATTGCGGGGCACGTGCCCCCCCCCCCCTTCTCCGCGGTCCCTGGAGTCATTAGGGAGCTTACGATTGGAGGACGTCTGAGCTCGGGAACGGCAAACGGAAGTAAAATAAACAAATGCCGGGCTACAAAGCGTTTTCATTCATCCGTCTCGGCGGCAACTGCAAAACTACTCTTGTGTCGTCTCACAGAAAACGAAGGTGTTATTCCTTTATTTTCCTGGTTTGGAAATTCGGTTTTTTTCACCTCTTTATCTCAAGAATACCTTTTTTATACAACGCAGTTTGTTCCTTTTATCAGAAAGATCCAAACAGAATCTGAGAATGGGAATTTAGTGGTGAAACAACTGGGCAACGGCAACGTTTGTTTTTGTTCGTGTTGTTGCCGCCAAAACTTCCCCACCGTGTGCGCGCGCTCCGCTCGAAAGTGGCGCGAAAAACGAAGTACCTGATCCAGTCTACCCTGGACTCCTGTGTTTTTATCACAGAATGAAACAAAAGATAACAGATTAGCTGCACTGCCATATAACCCGCACCCCAATTCATTCATTTCTACTATGTATATCCCCACATTGAACTGTTAAAACATAAAACAGTTTATTTACGAGAATGTAAACATTACAAACTGTAATAACAAATTAGGTTTAATGTGAAAATATTACAAAAGGTTCGCTCATGAAACTACAACAAGCACAAGTAAACAAAGTTCAGGTACCGTGCTATCTAGCAGAACATTTTTGTTGAACACCAAATTATGCTACAACTGTACAAGTCGTACACTTCAGAACCTAACGAATAACCCGCACTGGTAGATTACGCGCACCTCCTGTGATACAAGGTAAAATTAACAGATAACCCACGGGCTATATTCCGGAAAATACGGTAGTCCATACATCATGCATGATATAATCTAGCAATTTCACTTTGTAGAAAAGCTGATAATTAGGGAAGGTGGAGGGGGGGTGGGGGTGGTTGACCTCTTAACTCCTCTCCTTATAAATCCAGTCCCCTTTTAAATCCTAGACTTCAGCTTGAAATGATATTATTGCAGACCTACCAAGAATTATGCCTTGAGTGTGTGTCACATGCCTCGGCACTTTTCCACACTCACATACCCAAATGTTCCAATCACACGTCTCAGACCTGCCATTTTGACCAACTCTTTCTTCTTTGGGACCGTTCATATATTTGTGTAGGATAAGGGGGAAGGGGGGGGGGTTTCTGGAGGGGGGATGCATCAAAAAATGTTTGAGCTGAAAGGGAGGCAATCTCAAAAATTGAGGGGAATTTAATTGATTTTTTTTTCTGGTAAATGTGCTAGTTTGAGGAGGGCACTAAAGGACAAATTGGGAGGGGGAGGATAAAAAAAAGCACCACTCACCTACCAATAAAAAAAGAGTGGTCCCTAATTTGTTTCTGAAAACTTAACAACTAAAGTAAATTGTTCAAAAGAAATATGAACATCAGCATTCTCAATCTCATATGTAAGGATCACTCACAGCTCCAGTTTCCCTGTGAAGCCATGCAGTCCCATTTTTGCTTGGTTCCACCTGTGTTACACTTGATAGGTCATCTAAAATTGAAACACGG
>JAOBRG010344669.1:0-14116 GCA_027574985.1 Umimayanthus nakama | reverse complement strand
CCCCCCCCCCCCCCCCCCGCTTTGTTATGAAAAAATTGTTGTCAATGGCTGGCTATAGTTGAAAAAGTAAGACTGACCCTGAAACTTGCCAATTCCATCAAAGTTTTGTTTTCTATTTTTTTTTTGTTTCCTTAAAATTTGACTATATAATAAGCATGCATGAAGCACAAAGGTGTTGAAGTGTAATTTAACAGCCTACATTATGTGTACCACTAGAGACATTTGGGCTCAAATGTAAAAAAAATAATTGTGCATGGTCATGGCTTATTCAAAATAAAACAGCAGTTTTGTTCACTCCATCTGAAGTTTGTTGAGCTTGCCAACTACTAGTTTTATCAGCTATGGGCTGCTGGAGAGTTTAAATAAATTTGCGCAAATAATAACATAAAGACAGTGTCAACATAAAATTATTACAAACTTTAAAAAGAACATAAGAAAACCATGAAATAAAATCACATAACATGTATCAGCCATCATTTTTAACAAGTTCATACTTCTCCATCTTCATCAGTGTCTAATTCTTCAAATGCAGTTCTGTAGTCTGCATCTGGCCCAAAGAGCAGTTCTGCATCTTCTCTTGTGAAGTCTTTTGGCTAAGAAAAAAATGAAATGAAATGATGAGTGTTAAAAATCAAACTTATTATACATTTGGTATTATGTACATGAACTCAGCTCCAAATTTAAATTGAATCCATGTATTCCTAACTATAAAAAATTATATTAAACCAACTGTGTGTACCACTTAGAAGAATAAGGGATACAAATTAATTCAATTATAATCCTTCAAAAGATAAAAAGTATTAAATAATACACTCAAGTAGGTAACCATGAGAAATACTGTGTTGTGAATGACTTTAGTATGTATTATTAAAGTTCTCTATAGTAACAATGATTTTTAGTTCATATCATAGACTTTTTTTTTTCATGATTAGAGAAAATATCTATATCTCTTCCACTCTGTAAAGGGATCATTTTCTCCTCCCCACTGGAAATTCCCTTTTTAACCACACACACACAGATCCGTAGTTGTACCTTACAGTCTCTCACTTCTCTCAGATGTGCAATAAATATTTTCTTTGTTTTTTCCCCTTTTTAGTGGTCAGATATTTTGATGAATTTCAAGTTTTTCAATGTCTAAGGTGCTCTTTTACCCACATGTTTGTTTCTTAGGAAGCTTATAAAACCAGGAGGAACTGGGGTGAAAGCCCCCTACAGTGCAGTTGGATGAGGGTGTGTGGTTTTTGAAGCATTCAAGCTTTAACCTAGTTTCAGATCTAGACCTGACAGACAAGCCAGTGTTGCCTTTGTGCAAATAGGTTTAATTTTTTTGCAGGCTATATGGAAAGCAGCTTTATATACCCTCAACTCAGACCTATCTACACAATCTAAAGGCAACTTAAATTGGAAAAAGAATACATGCTTTCTTTTGTAAGAACAAACTTTATAAGAACACCCAGGCTGAGATTTGCCCAACAATTAAGAACAAGCTAAGAACAGTCTCCAGGCTGAAATTTTGACCAGAAAAATTTAAGAAGTTTTTTTTAATCCTTGTGCACAGATTTGAATATACGGTACATGGAAACCAAATTTGTCAGAACTTAGCTTGGTCATCGGGCACTGGGACAGTAATAAACAAATTTCTCCTGTTCACAGATGCTGTATTGATAGTTTCAATATTTTTCACTGGATGAAACAATAGCAAACACATATTTCTTCGTGCCATTTTCTGGGAAACTAATCCACTGTTTAAGAATAGCAGAAAATAAGAACAGTTTAAAAACAATTTGAGGCTGAAATCGCAAAAAAATTAGGAACAGCCCGGGTGACTTAAGATTTTTTTTCTCTTAGACTGAAAAGATACTTGCTCAAATGATGTATTAAAAATGTCTGTCAACTTACATTTCGGAAGGCACCTTTTAACTCTTGAATATTTATTATGCTGTCTTCATCCAGATTATTTCTTTGTAACTCCTGTAAATAGAAACTGCTACAGTTAGTTCGTTAAACTAAATCTATAATGTACATTTTGAAAAGCCTCAAGGCACTAAAGACTTACAGGTACATTTAAAACAAAGTTTGCTTTGGGCCTATTAAGGCTTGCAATATTTATTACTAGCTTATACTGTACATACATGTACAATAACAATTTAATATCAGGTAAGTACATTATAAAAATGCTTATGGAAAATAATTATAATATTAATAACTGAATTAAAAAATATACAATGCACTAAAATTACATGTATGAATGTTAATCAGACAAGCAACAAAAAACTAATTATGGATCCTGGGAGAGGTGTGTCTTGGCCTTGGTTTTAAAGAAACTTTAATAACTTGCTGTCCTTAGACTGTCAGCACTTGGAAAACTCTGGACTAGACTAGTTGTACAATGCAATTTGTTAAATGTGACCTCAATTTACACTTTTACTACAAAACTTGCATTACCAGTACTTAAACTTTCTGCTGAACATACATACATAGTGCATATTAAATTTTGTGTTCTTATCAACAAATATCACAAGACTAAGATCATTATAATAGCTGTGCTTCAGCATAGTTATTTGAAACTCTTAAAGTACTCCTGCATGCTCCTATAAACATGCTCTGTAATACAAGACCTGTTAATTGCTAACACATAGGTCAATGGGAACACTACATTTTCAGTACCTGTCCTGAAATTATGGGACAATCTGTTGTAAAACGGTTGGGTATAACAGTAAATATACATGCTATATACATGTAGGAACTATGAGAAACAGCAGCAAAATTGAAAATAATTGGTAGATAACAGAATTACTTCATAGTTTTGTTTTATACATATAAAAAATTGTATTGAACAATTTTTATAACAATTAATACACAATGACGTCAATTATTACTATTATTTTATAAAAAATTACTAACAATTTAATTGAATTCTCCTTGGTTTAGGTAATTATGATTCTGTCTGTCTTGAGACATTAGGATGTGCATCTAAACTTCTGTTGGTAAATTAAGAATTTACCCATAAATTATTTTTTAAATTATTTAGACTAGGAGTTTACTTTCAAGTTTATATAGTTTAATACGCATGCACATAATATTTATTTTGTTAACACTGGGCTCTCATATAATTGCATAGTTTTGTACAAATCA
This sequence comes from Umimayanthus nakama, assembly GCA_027574985.1. Lineage (NCBI taxonomy): Eukaryota > Metazoa > Cnidaria > Anthozoa > Zoantharia > Parazoanthidae > Umimayanthus > Umimayanthus nakama. The sequence continues at coordinate 10,981 of JAOBRG010344669.1, read as the reverse complement.
TGTGTATTTTAAGCAGCAGACTCTGAATTATTATTTTGTACTTAACATATGTTCATATAAAGATGGGCTCCTTAACAAGTACATAATTTTATACATTGTGTTTTTCTGTTACACCAGAACTAGACAGGATACATTACAATAACTGAATGGGTATATAGCACTCCTAGAGCTTGTAACACAAGAGCAGATTTAGGGGTCTAGTGCCTGACAGGGCCTGGGTCCTCTTTTTGTTAATAAATTTGGAGAAAACATCAATTTTTGGAGCAATGATTATAATGATTATATTCTGTCTCCCCCAACCCTCAAGCTGTCCCTTTCAAGAATTGCACATTCTGGACCCCTGAGCTCTTTCCTTAATTCTGAAACTGTCTCTAGCCTGCAAGGGGCACACCAACTTTTTCTCAGAATCATGAAAGTGAGACTATAGTATGCAATGGTCATCATGGCCTCACCTAACTAAACCCACAGGGAACCTTCTAAGGGCATAAAAGGGATCAAGTCAGCACTCGACCCTACATCTCTGCACTAACAGAAGCCATATATTACTGGGTGAGCACTAATTTGCAAGTGAGCGATTTCTGTCATAGCAGATATTGTCTGATGTATTTTAGAGTTAAGAATAAGCAAGGTTTTTGAGCAACATGACAGATCAAAATAAACTTTCTGGAATTCTATGATAAGATATTTATTTAATGGCTAAGAATGTAATTGTTCAGTTAAGGAGATTTACATTACCTTCATAAACCTTCCCACAGCTCGGACCATGGCCTGATGTTCACTGTGCATCATTGCTTGCTGCTGCTGTAACTTCAGTCGTTGTCTAAGTGTTGCAAACAATGAAAGATGCACAAGTTAATGTATGCACTGTTAATTAGCCTGTATGGACAATAAGTATTGCAGTTTGCTGCTCAAGCTAACTATCAAATAAATCCCTTGTGTCAAGGAAAGCAGTACTGACAGTAAACTATATTAAATGTTAATTATAAAATGATGGAAAAAATAAAATAAAAGCATCTAGCTATTTTTGGAAAACCTGTTTCAATGATAATTAAGTTGACAATACATGTACCCTGTAGTTCAAAACAGACTATAAACTTTGTGTATATATAGGCTTACATACATGTACATATTTGGTATAGGAGATTGTGTACACTTCGAGTTTTTTTCAAAATTAAAAATATAGTAAACAAACATTTGTTTTAATAACAAATAATATATGGCTGTACACCTTACCTTGAAATTTTTGTGTTTGGAGGTGGAGGAGGTTTGTTACCTTCTCGTTCTGACAATAATGTCTTCATTAGTTCTGTTTCAGTGTGAGAGTACTGAAAAACACATGTTGTATGGTTAAGAGACTTTTATTTAATTTTACACTTATAAGCAATCCCTTTCAAAACTTGAAATGCTTCTTTTTCCGACTCCATAATAGATTGTGATGACTAAATAGTTGTTGAATATGGAAAAATACATAAAACAATACTGGTCATATAAGAAATGCAGACAACAGCCATTAAAGGCTAAAATTAATAATAAATTTTAAACTTAAGGTAAAATTTTGTTAGTTTCATGTACTAACTGATACAGTACATTTAGCATTCAAGATCTCAAAAGTTTTATGAGTGGTTTGAAGGCTATTCGTAACTGTTGAGTTAATACTACAAAGTACAAGAATTTTAGAATATAGTGATTGTGTTATATCATCAAGATTTCTCATTTTCTTGACATTCTGTATAGATTTAAATTATCATCCTTTGAAATAGACTAATAGGTTAAACTGAGACAAAAATATATCAAGAGCATTTTTCTTGTGATTCCCAAGTTATATATAATACCTGTTCAATAGAAAAAGGAAACAGCTTACCAAAATTATACCCAATGTTGCATCATTCCATTTACCAAATCGTTCAGATTTTTCAAACAGCCTTGCAAAGTCCTCTAAAGGTTGGAGTTTCTTGAAAAATGTGTCTCTAGGATCCATTGAAAGCCACCAACCTACAAAGTGAGACACTATTTAAATAACAAACTATCCTAATTTATTATATACACAAGTCGCTAGATATCGGCAACGGAGCTCTCTGATTGGCTCCTGCACAACTAGGATCTCAGCTCATATCCTATGTGTAGCAAACTTCAAGATGGCAGCGAGGCTTGCCGAGTCGACAAAGGAAAAAGTTGTGGCTTTACTCAAAAAAGCCACACCAGAAAACACCAAAAAAGCAAACAAAAATGTAATCAAGATTCTTTTCAGTGCATTTACAGAAATGAAGAAATATTTCAAGTAATTATAAGTTTGAAACAAACATTGAAACATTCATACAAAACTCTGTTGTGTTTGTTTAACAAAGTCAAACATGAACACAGCTCACGAATAATTTTGATTGATGATTTCTTTATCATAAAACTATTTTTCCACCCACTATTGTTGTAATGAGTTGATAGCTAACTCGGCACTCTGCGCCTCGTTGGCTATCAGCTCATGTATGACTCGAGCTTGTGGAATAATTGTTAAGTATCCTGGCATACTAAGCGATAAAATTGATGATCGATCTTAACAGTATTAATCAAACAGGCAGATAACACTTTTCACACACTCTGATTGCATTGGCTCATCGGACGCAGATTATCCTAGAATATTTGTAACCTCTAGACAAAATTTACAAAATGGCAGCTCATTTTGCTGCTATCATGGAAGAGGGGATTGGTCAAATGAATGAAGAAGCTACTCCCGCAAGTTACAAAAAATCTATCTGTTTGGTTACTAAAACAACTTTCCCCTCAGTGTCAGTGCCTTGCTTATTTACAGTGTACCTCATCAGTACACACTCAGTTCAGCCCCTCAATTTTCAATGATGGCCAGGATTCTAAGCTGGAGCTAATTGTGTAAGTTGTATGTGCAGTGTATGCAGTTGAAGCAAGAAATATACCTACAGTAGTGAAACTAATAGGCAGAGGAATGACACTTACCATCAAAAGCATGTATGGGATAATTGCATAAGAGGCCACCATCCACATACACATCTTCATAATCACTGTTCATTTCTCTTACACACTGAAACACCCCTGATATGTATAAATCAAGAGAAAAATGGAGTTGTAAATCATCAGCAAAAAAACATGGCTATAAATTTGACAATTTAGTTCTAAGAGATAATCATACTATAAATTTGACCTCTTAATTCTAACTTTAGTATATCATTTTAAATAGTAAGAGATAAACACAGATTAATGTACAGGAAAAGGACTGGCAAGTTTGTAACAGACTGGTAAAACATACAGCCAATGACAAACTCCTAAATTTAAAACTAGAGGCTTTTATTGCTTACTGACTAGTCAGACCACTAACAACGTAATTAATGTCAGAGCTGTTGTTTGTTCTTAAAATATGAATTCCAAAAAGTATTTCTAAAAATCCTAAAAACTAAAAGTTCATTCAATTTCAACAATCTTCTCCCCACCAGTTTACTGGTAATTCTTCCAAATTATCTAAAAAATTTCTTAAAAAGATGAATAATTTTATCTATGAACTGTGGTGCTGTGTCACTTAATAGATCAAAATAAGTTATTTTGGTTCTTTAAATTGAAACTGGGATATCCACAGAATGTGATGTAAATGTGATGAAGTAGGTGACGAGTTTCACTATTGTATGGTGTTTCCCCAAAACGAGTTTTTGCAACTGCAAAACACTTTTATGCAAAATCTTAATTTAATATATTCGAATTTCCAGTTTCTTGATAAAAAGTCTTTACTTTCATATATAACTTTAATGGCTGACAGGCCAATAATTACAATTACTTCAATGTACTTTTTTAGTGTATTTAAACTGTACAATTTGTTAGTTAAGCAATGAATGTGTATAGTGTATAGTGTTTCTTTTTAGATTGCTGAATTTGTAATTTCAGTCTATATAACAGTACCTGTATTGTCTGTAATGTCTGTAATGTGGGTAAGGGTTACATCCCTTAAGAAACAATTGTAATTGAGCTAAAGCTGAGAGGTGGGGAAGTTCACCAACTTGTTTGTTCATAAATTGTGTGTCAATGTCAAGAACAGGGTGCTCTTGAAAGCTTTTAAAGTTGCCATGGAAACCAAAGAGTTGCTCAGTTGAAGGAAAAAAAAACTTATTTTGACATACTTAAAATAATTATAGCAGCTCTAGATCTTGGTAAACTTACAAGATACTGGACAAAAAAAATATTTGTCAAGGGCAATGACTTAAAAAGGAAAACTGGTGTGAGCAACCTGTAATGCTCAATTACAGACTGCACCGAGTGAAGAAGAAGTAATTTAATGTTCTATTGCTATAATGGCCAAATATAACAAAAGTTGATTCTGTTGCTAAAAGAGATTCAAGTGAAAAATGCCAACTCAAGGTGTCGGCTCTTGAGATTACCTGGCAGTGCAACGGACATCCTTACAGCCCTTCTTATAGGAGTATTTGGTGTTGTTTTGGGATGGAAGTACTCCACAGCCATTTGACTTAAATTTGTAACAACAATACAGAGCTCCTTTCCAAATCTCTCATGTACCTGAAATATATTATAGCAAACCATCATGTTTCAGCTTACAAGTGTAAAGGAGATTAAGGTTGTGACTTAAGTAAAGTAAAGTCAGACACCAATTGCTGCGTTGCAAAAATAATTATAATTATTTTGTACAAGCGAATGAGTGCTAAAATGTATGTACAGTGTATCAGCTAGAAAACAGAACAGGGTTCAAAACTTGCTCTTGAAGTTAACCTGCTGTTTTCAAGAACCAACGTGGGTTATCTCTAAGTGCACATTTGGCGAAGGAAATAAGGTGGCCGCATTGGAGGCTAAGAATTCCAATGGTTGTATTGAGGATATTGACTGAAAATGTTAAACAAAATAGCATGTAACAGTCACGATACTGCCAGCTGTAGCCGACTGAGCCACCCTATTTTTAACCCTAAAACAGTAATAATGTAGTTTGTACTAGGGAAGGAACACATCCCTTATCAAGCCCATGTATCTGTTCAAACCTGTGTACATGTACATACTGTGAAAATGAAAGGGCTACCAAAGTGGGAGATGTCATTTTCAGGAACCTAAATTTCACATTTTCCTGGGGAATCAGAACAAACCTCCAAACCCCCTTGGGGCTATAGTGTTGAAACCTGATCATGTGTTGGCTTTGATTTAAGTAAGTTTAAATCTGGCTAGGGCACTTGAAACCTCACTTTTAAGTCCTAGATAGCAGAAAGGCAGGCAGGCAGAAAGTTTTGATAGAGGAGACCTTGAAGCTGTAAAATTCTAAAAAGAGGGGACCCAAAATACCTTAATATGGCTTTTGAATGCTCATTTCAGTCATTTTCTTATAAATCTTTTGCAAATATTACACCTAAGGGGGGGGGGGTGGTGGGGTGGAGGGACCCTCCCCTGTATTTCTTACCTCTTTAAATGTTACATCAGCATCACCAGTTCTTTCCTTGAGTTGTTCACCAAACCATTTCAACATTTTCTTTCCAGGGTTCCAGCCAAACCCCTTGAGCAGGTTAGGTAGCAAACTGCAATAACCACAGCTGTGATCTGGTATTGGGCAGGTAAGCAAATTTTAAGAATTAGTTACATTTTAATTAATGAAAACTCGGCCTACAACTTGAATGTGCTTCAAGTTAGGGCCAGTTTGTACTGGATACAAGTACAGAACACAAAACATATTGGTTCAGCTCTGTTCATATAGCATGTTCTAAAACTCATGTTAAAAACATAAAGGACTGCATAGAAACAACTAAAACCTGCTGTCTATGTATAGGCCTAGGTGGAGGTTCTGTATTTAGAGATGTCTCTAGAGATTTAAGCCTACAGGCATTTACATGTAAAGGTATCAAAAAAGTATATATTTATCAAAAGATTTCTAGGTGTCCAACACCTTAGTAACCTCTTAATACCAGATAATTGTGTAGACTACTGGATACTTACCATACATGTACAGGCACACCCTGTGTCTAAAGATGTCTAGGGGTATAGAGGTGTCCAGAGGTGTCTCTAGTTGGCCGATGTTTAAACACCTCTAAACTTTTTAGATATCTCTGGACATATCAAACACTTCTAGACACTGCTTTTCAGAAGTATTTGGTATTTTGTTTTTCAAGGGTGTCTAGAAGTGTCCAAAAGGTGTACCCTGAGGAATTTAATAAACACGGTCTCAGTTTGGATAATTCTAGATCCCTTTTGATGCCTAAACAAACCTTTTGACAACTCTGGACACATCTAGACACTATACATTTATCTAGATGTATTTATTAATCCAGAGATGTCAAGAAAGCTTTAAACACATCTAGATAACTTTGAACACCTCTTAATTAAGAATCTATCTTGACACCTCTCAGTCTGAAAAGCTTGTTTCAGTTGTTTAATTTTGGTTTTCTCGTTTCGGCATTTCTGGTCTAAGAAAATACACACCATTTAATAATTCCAAACAAAATGTTTACATAAGTTTTCAGCTTTCTTACCCACAAGAATCCTTCGCAGATCTTGCTCCAAGAATTCCTTAAGCTCTTCTGAGGTGAACTCCAATGCAATCAAAGTGGCAATTATGGCTCCAGCACTTGCACCTGCAACCCTTTTTATATTGCCCATAATCCCAGCATCTTCAAGAACCTGTTTAAAAGTGATTACAAATAATCAGCATGGTCTGTTTAGACAATTCAGTTACTGATGCTGAAACAGCAAAGCAATTACATGTTTCTTGTATATTAACATGTATCTTTAACAATGTAACACAAATTTGAAACTCTGTTGAGAGACCTACATGTAGTAGAGTTGGTTAAAAGACTTTTGGTTAATTTGACCTGGTTTAGGACTCATGAACTTAAATGGGAGAGAGAGAGACATGCACTGAGAAGAGAGTGACAGACAGAGAGACTGAAAGAGCGTGTGTGTGTTTGAGAGAAAGAGAGGTAGACAGTGTGTGTGTGTGTGTGAAAGAGAGAAAGAGATGTTGTTGAGTCACTGCAATAAAAATGGAACAACTAAAAAAATAGATGTACTCCTGATGGTTCGAGCTTTGCATGATAAAAAACATATGTGCAATAGCTGTGATGGGGTCAGTAGACAGGAATTACATCCATTTCCCAGAGTTCAACATTACTTAAATGTCAAGGGACAGTATTATCAGTATGGTCATCATTCTAATCCATTTGAATGAACATCACCACTTAGTTATACTTTCAGTAATTGTTTGCCAATAAATGCATAGAAACTTTGTTCCATACTGTAAAACTATTGAGAAACATATCAAATAGATACCTTAAAAGCTCTATTTTAAAGTTCCATCAGGGCTTATCTACATTACCTACATTTAGGCATTCCGAAAGGAGGGGTTGCATTGATCAGTTTGGATACTGAACATGTCGGAAGGGGGGAGATCTGATAGTGCTATAATTAAAAATTAGTCTCAGTGATAAAGTTTTGTGGTGAAGTTTCACCCCATTTATATTGGGTGGGGGTATGTTGCTGGGTTCACAAAAGTCCTACCCTTTGCTAGAGTAAATTTTGTGAAGCTATACTAGAGTGAAAACGCTCAATTGTTCTTGATTTCAGTCTTTTGTTATTACAATTTTTGTCTACTTAGCAATCCAAATATACTAGAACCTATCCTAGACTAGTAAATTTTCTGATTACAACTAGACCCTATCCCAGAGTAAATGGCTTGAAAACCGTACCCTTTCCAGTGACACCCATCGGTACCTTTAAAGCCAATATAATAATGGGAGTACCCCCTGCTGGGAGTTTTACAATTTATTTTCAGACTATTGAAAACAGAAAACTATACAGATTGTGTTTATTTCAATTGCCCTTATGATTTCTTATATAATATCACTTTACTTAAATCTCACTGCTATATAAACATACTCCCCTAACATTTGTTATTAAATTTAAATAACAATGTCTGGTAAGGATTAGTCCCTATGAACTGATATAAACGTGGATAATATAACACCGGTGGCGTGATTTGGGAGCAGACACATGTTCATTTCCCCTTCTAATTGACAAACACTTGCTGACTTTAATAGTACAAAATAATTTATTCATTATACTAACTGCTTTTTTCACATCATGGAGGGTTCTAAATGTGATGAAGAAGATTAACTTAAATAATAGGATCAAACCACCTTGCATACTGAAAGTTCATTATTTACATAACACTACTTCTCTTTCGAAGTTGAAGTACATCACTACATCAGTACATGTATTAACGTCTAATGAGAACCGAAATTTTTCCATTATAGTAATATGTTTATATTTAATATAAACTCAACGTTATCGTTACAGTGCCAATATGTATTGATGGGTTTTCTTTTTGAATTCCCTTGGAATCTTTTCATGTGAACTTCGACCATTCCAGTGAAGTAACATTGTCTGGCAGCCATGTTTGTTTGTTGCCATGGTATGTTTTTAAATATTATGAAAATTTTGTTGATTCCCGGTTTCCGACTAGTTGATCGTTTCTTGTTTCAGTTTAGCATAAGATATTGAAAATATATAAATCGCTATTTAAAAGCACATATATCGTTAATGCCTAATTACTATACACTAATGATATGTTGTTATTGGCGGTTGATGCTGGTGTAACCACAAGTTCCTGTGTTAGTGCACGTTATCTGACGGAATTTACCTGCCCAGCAACACCTCTGGCATTTATATAGTGGGACAAAACTAAGTGCAAAGTGATGGAAACCTGTAGCAAACTAACAATACAAAGTTCCTAGCGATAAATATAGATACGAGTTGTTTTCGATTGAAAACCTTCAGTTCTGAAGTCACACGGGACTCATCAAAACACAAATCAAAATACAATTTGATGATCAAACAAGCTGCCAGTAGTGTAGGTCAACATTATTTCCCACTCACCTGCAAGGCTCCAACGTAGGCCATTCCTTTGTTGCCTCCCCCTTCAAAAACGAGATTCTCAAAAGGAAATGGGAATCCTTGGTACAGCTCCTGCTCGGGAGGAGAATGCACAACTTTTTCTGTCTTCTCGGCAGCCTTCAGCGATCCAACACTTCCTAACAGCGCTGCCGCACTCACAAGGCTGCCTGGATCAAGGGTCGTCTTCTTCTTAAGCTGACCGTTGGCCATTGCATTTCTACCCGTATTATTCCCAGATCCATTCATAGCCCGCATTGGCCGAACTGTGTCTGTAGGAATAACTTTCCAACTTTGACGGGCCCTCCGAGACCTTTCAGTTCCAAACACACTTTTATTTGCATTTCCATCAGTTCGCCTAATCATTTATATGCCGACGTCAGCAGCAGTTCTTTAGCCTCGACTTGAATCCATCGGAATTCTGATAACCGCAAACAATAAAAGAAAGACATGCTTTTAACACTCACTTGATAATGGAGGAAACCTAATGGAGTATACCTTAATAAATAAACGGAACCGTTCATAGCTCAATTCTAAAAAGATACTTCTTACCCACGCTTTTATCACTCTTAACTACACCTCTAGTTTGAAGAGAAGCACTGCATGTTTCAACATTTTCTGATTTTTGAGGTACCGCTGAAAAGGTCTGTATAAAATACTTTTATACCTAACCCCGTAAACCCATTGGACATTGTTTGGAAAAGGAAACTTTTGGATATATCATTGGTTTTCGCTTCAGCGAAGATATCATTTTAGTGTAATTTTCTAGAATTACGTAACACCATACAGTGCAGCTCAGTATACAGTACAGTAGCCATTTTAGCACCGGGCCAGAACCAAGTAGAAGCAGTATCTAGAGAAGTGGACAAGAACTTTCTGGGTTCTGGACACACACACTAAAGAACGTCTAGGCAATGAATTCAATACGTTAGCCTTATATGCAATTAAAGTCTTTGCAGTGACTGCTGAAGTACCTTAAATCTAAGATCCTTTTGTCTGGGTATCGGCTACTTGCAAGTTGCAATAACTGCAGCGTTCATTCTGTTGTGAAGGCTACCATATTGCCATTCTTGCACTGGCGTTCCTTTTGTCCAGTGAATTCTGAATGTATTAAAGCTTCTTCTATTTCCCTATGGTCTAGTAGTTGTAGCTCCCGCCACATTTACAGTGAATCTCCTAGGAGACGAAAATATAACGGCAAGTAAACAAAACACCTCCGGATCTCAGTAGCGGAGCATAACTTTTGGTTGAATTTGAATAATAAATCAGCGTGTTGCGCTTTGCACAATAGCTAGCTCACACAAAGTTGATTTTTTGGACAGTTTGCGACTTCAAAAAAAGAACTCAACAAATGTCACTTGAAACGAGAACGGGCCAAATGCTATGGTCTGTCGGACAAAAGATATGAATTCCACGGACGAAAGAACTCATGCATCTTGGTTTTTGGTCACTGAAGACGCGACAAATGACAGTAAAATTCCGATTTCTGTCAGAGATGTTAAACAAAGAAAAGGAACCGAAAAGTGTTAAGTTACGCGAGTACACCACAAAACACTGCCTAAATGTTGATTGTTTCATTTTCATAAAATGCTTAACTGTCCGCGTCATTGCATTATCTCCAAAGATGAAATCGAGAGTCAATTAACACGCTGGAACAACTGTCCAAATATTTATTAAACTTCGACGAAATTGATTTATGACTCGAGTTGCATGAAGTAGTGTTATGTTTACTATTGTTATTATTAATACTATTACTATTATTATTATTATTATTATTAAATTTTTATCATTGTTGTTATTTCTTTATTAGTAGTAGTTGTAATAGTAGTAGTAACTTAACCCTAGACTTGCCACGAGTCGGCTCGCTGGAATTAAAAACAACTACAAGCAATTGTTTCATAGTTTTAAATTTACAGTTTTAAAAAGAGATTACTGTTGTTGTAGTCATAGGTGATCACTGTGTAGAGCCTTCAGTCTCTGCAAGGAACTTAGTATGGTTGTCGATGGCTGCTTAAGTTAGCTCAATATGCAAATCAGCTTTTTATCATCTCAGGAGAGTCGCTAAGATAAGAGAATACTTGTCAGAAGAGTT
>JAOBRG010344647.1:0-14117 GCA_027574985.1 Umimayanthus nakama | reverse complement strand
CCGTTTCTTGTTTTAGTCAGTAAAATCGATTGAAAAAGGGTATTTTGAAATTTTACATACCTTCAAGAAGAGTTAGAAAGATAATTGTTCCTTTTATGGATTGCTTTAATTTTTGAGCCTCGTTTTCATGCTAAAGCGCATTTTCTGTTTTTTTGAGGCTAAAAACAGACCAAAAAGCTACCCATTCAAAATTGCAATCATCAAAATTATTAAACATCTTGGGCAACTCTTCAAATTTTTACCGGTCACAGTTTGTCCCCCTTAGTGGTAATAAATTCTGGTCTGGCCCATGGACTACTTATAGCTTCGTCCCCAATTCCCAAGCAACTGCTCTAAGGTATTCCCCAGATCAACTATCTCAAAATTGAAATTCCTGATGGAAGGGAGTCTCACCAAATACCTCAAATGCAAATCCTGGGGGAAGGGGATCCTAATGTTTTTCCTTCCATGGGGATGCAGGTGTGGATATTATACAACACATATACACTGACACACCTAACGTCAGTCAGGGCCCAATGGCGGAGTCTTAAGTCATCGATCTTAATGGCAGTCGAGGGATGATGATGTCCAAATGCTGCTTTATTATATGAAATGACTGTTAGTTTCATTGGTTTCATGTCAGACCATGCCCACTGCACCATGCTCAGATTCTAACAAAGACTTGATCAATCGGCCCGAGTGTAAGCTACCAGTAGCTTCTTGTTTTTTTAAGGTGGCTCAATATGGTTTTCATGTACTAAGTGCGCGCGTGGATACCCTGTGCTCGGAGTGAAAAAAACTTGTATTTGTTACCTCTACACCGTTTGAAAGCAACTAGACGTAGTAAGGTGAAATTCAACTGTAATTTGTATCGCTTTTGAACGTTTTCTTGGGTGAGATCACAGAATAATAAATATTTCAAAAATGCCGTTTTTCACCATATTTTTGCATGTTTTGTGATTTTCTCCGAATTCCTTCAGTGAAATTTGCTGGAATTTTCCGTGGCACTTAAGTGTACCATGCTTATTCAATGAAAAACACGAGAATAAGGTTTTTAACGCTAAAAGTGCCGCTATAAGAAAAAATATGTTTTTTGTAATTAAAAAGATATCCAGCTTAAAGATGTATAAGAAGCAGAATAGCAACCACTTTTACAGTGCAAAAAATTAAAAATTTTCACCAAAGGGAAGGCGAGAAATTTCGATTGAAAAATCGTTAAACTACTATTACGTACAAGATCGACCACTGCGCATGTGCTGAATGCTGCAGCACGTCTGTTAGCTTCACGCAAATTTATGGAAACAATGAAAGAGTGTTTCCGGCGGTGGGAAGGTTGGGAAGTTTTAGGCAATTTTAAATGCTTTCTTCCCTATTTAAGGAAAATATTCTATACAGAAAGCTCAGAAATTTTTTTCACAAATTAAAAATAAAATCGAGATAGTTTCTGGCTACTCGAGCGACGAGGGAAAATAAAGATCTTTTTAGCAACAACCTACTCTACGCTTATCGTAGGCCAGCTGACCTGGGAAACTTTTGTAGCAATCAGCTGTTTGCTCACTTTTGAAAAACAAGTTTCTTGAAAGTGTATCTAAAATCCGATACCTTGCCTATTTGCCATGCTTGTTTTCCTTTGCTGTTTTAAAAAATCTCACGCGCGCACAAGCTTTTGTCATTTTCGTACTCATGCCACGCGCATTCATAAAACCATATCGAGGCACCTCAAAGGCCAAAGTCACTTTTCGGAAATTAACGTAAAATTGGCTGAGAAAAACGAACATGCCACTCATTTTGCCCAAAGAAGTTTAGAAATGTGCGAAAATAGGGAAAAACCGAGCGTTTCCGAAGATTTCCGACAAAAAAAGTTCTACCAGTGACGTAGAAAAGTTCCACCAGTGACGTAATCTTCGGAAAAAATTTTGCTTCCGGTTTGAGCTTCTCGACTGAGCGGCTGCGAGCGGCGGGAAACTTGGAAGAATCCTTCTGTTGAAGTAAATTCGCACTTCGCGGATAGCCAATTTGGATATATCTATTTGTAAAATGATTTATAAGTTGAAGTCAAACCATAATATGCGTTCAAACCAGCTGCTGGTTTAGCCAAGTCAGCTAGATAGTTCCAGTTGTGGTCAGTTTTGTCTCTGCAAGTGCAAGAACAAATGAATCGACTATAGAGATCCTTCGAGCTGGTAGGAGATAGACGCTTGTTTGCTTTTTCTAAATCAATGTGTAAATGTGAAACGTAACCAGTTAGTTTTTATGATTAAGACTGGAAATGATACGTTTTATCTTGATTTAGATGCCGCTTCAGAAAACGTAAAGATTGGTTAACAAAAACTCCAAAGCCTACAGGCCGGTTCAAAATGGCCATACTGAAGAAGAGTCAAGTGACTGATATATAAAGAAGATCAAACAATTCCAATTAGGAAAGAACTCTTAAAACTGAATTACAGGTCTTTTGAGTCAGTGTGTCTCGTTGTCTGAATTCTTCAAATTACTATAAACTCTGCCTGTAACTGCAAACTGTAACTTTATTTATAGAGAGTAAGAATAAACGCGTCCTTGTTTTGACATTTACTGCGGTAGTGTATTATAGAAATATAAAACGAGCGCGCGCGCTCTGTTCAGTGATAGAAACACGCGTGAGTTTTTTAGTTTAGCTTAGAGAAAAACGAGCCGCAGGCGAGTTTTTCTCGCACTTCTTGAGTGAACTAAAAAATTCATAAGTGTTTCTATCACTAAACAGAGCAAGCAAGCGAGTTTTATATTTCTTTTATAAAAAGGCCACACAAACAGCTCAATATCAATTCAATATCCCGCCAGTTTTCGTGATGACGTATGCAGACGCACTCTATTCGGATTTAGAACACGAGACCCGAGCCAATCAGAGCGCGCGTTAGATCTGCTTTATTTTATAATGAAAGTAAGAAACATGCAACTATCACCTTTTTACCTTTAATATGATGTACAAGGAGATTTTTTCTCATAAAACTAATATAAACCTTTAGATAGTCTTGTTTTCATTGTATTGGTTCGGCAGACTTCTAAAACATTCACCGACTCGGGTTTTGTTTTTAATAATTTCTCAATGTTAACAAAATCGTCAAATGTCAAATCGACAAATGTAAAGATTTGTACTGGGGTTTGGATATTCGGCAAAGCAGGTTGGAGTCCTTCTGGATGTTTAAAGGTTAATAGTTGAATTAGAAGTTGTTAACAGAACGAAGTCCCACAATTTTCGATTAGTGGTCTTGCCAATACATAGAACAAACTTCACTCAGTGATGTTTGCGTTAAGCGACTTCTGAGTTAATCCGAGTGCCTGCACGCTGCAAAGACGAATTGAACTTACTTGAACTCTGAACTAGTATGGTTTTCTGCCCTGCAAGCCTCTCGAAGTTACATAAGGATCTGTCAAAATAATCTTTGAAACTAAAATTTGAATTTGCTTTGCTTTTAGCGAACCAAATAGCACCGTTTTGTTTGTAGAACAACAAAAAACGAAAGACAATTTCTCAGACAGAATTACTTCCACTCGCGCCAACTTTAGCTGTTGTCATGGCAAGTACCAAAATCCGAACGATTTCCGAGCGGTTTCCAAGCGCTTCCGAAGACATATTTAAAACCAAATTTTGCTCATTTTCGTGCGTTTCTAAACATTTTTGAACAAAACGAGTGAGAAATTCGTTTTTCTCAGTCAATTTCACGGTAATTTCCAAAAAGTGACTTTGGCCACTGTTTTCCCCTTTAACTCGTTCGCTCCTTTGAAAACTTTAAAAAGCTTCAAAACTTGTAATTTTCATTTCTTGTCAAAATATGATCAATCTCAGGCTTTGAAAGTTTGCGTAGTTGTGGATTCTTCATTTGTGAAACAGACTTACTTATTAGGAAGAAGAAAAGTTGCACTGAACGGTTTGAGCGCAAAATTGTTCCAGGCTTTCAGGATATAGGAACAACATGTAGCGTAAAACAGCTTAATTTTGATGATTTCTGAGCGCTTTTCTGTCCAAAACAAAACAATTCACAGTTTACGTGCACATTGCGCGATGACCCAAAATGGGTTGCTGTGGATAATGACTATCTTAAGGCAAAGTTCTATCAAAATCTGACATTTGGCCTGTGCCACTTTTTATGGATTTTGCCTGGTATTCTCGTGAACAGACAGCCTGTAACAACTCTATTGCAAAGTGATCCTACCGTTGATAACCTACGGGGCTGTCGTCTTGAGCATTTGCGGTAAGACCTTCTTTGGAGAATAAACTTGCTATCTTCGCACACCACGATAGAGTTTTAGAAAGCAATACAAACAAACTACTAAAACAATTTAAAGGAATAGTATTTACTCATTAAGGGGAAACAACAAGCTTATGATATCCTGACCCCGTTCTGAGATACTCAGAAAGTCAGTCACATACAGAGCATCAACACTATGGAGTATGGAACAATTTAAAAGACTCCACAACGACTATCAGTGATTTAAACTCAGTAAAAGTCGGTGAAGCAACAACTTCATTCTTTAAACTTTTTACCAAACTGTGGGAAAAACGATCATTCTTTTAGCTACTACACAATCCTAATTCGATAGCCTTATTTGTTATTTTTATATAGTTTTAGCCACTTCACAATTTTAAGTTAGATAATCTTATTTTATTTAGTTAGACAAGCAGGTAGGTAGAATAAGCTACACAAAACAAGTAGCAAAATAGCTAGACAAGATATATAGCAGCAAAACACGCTGATAGATAGATAAATTTAAATTTAAAAGTGACCCAAAGTAGCCATACAATATAGTAGTTAGACATACACAGTTAATCAGTCAATAGGTACGTTAATTTTTAAAATCGTCAATCCCTAGTTTTAAGAATTACTTCCATATGAACAATGGCTTTTCCAGAATGTTCAGTTTGTCGTCGTACGAGTTCACAAACACTAGATACTGCTTGCCTTATGTGTGAAAGTGTGCACGTATGATGCCACTGAAGTCGGCAGTTGCTGGTACAACTTGAATTTGTTGTTAACCATCTTGTAAACTGGAGACAGATCACGTTTTAACGGGCACCAGGCTTTGTACTTTCATTAGCAAGTACGAAGAACACTTCACCAGCGGAAGTCGAGAAGGAATCCAAGCCAATGGCGCCATGAGTCGGAATATACTGATGCTCGAACTTGGCGTCATTCTATCGCCGGGTAAAAGAAGGAATCGATATCAGTGTTGTCATTTTTGTGTCGAGTACCGTTAGAGATGAAACTGAGCGAACGGCCTCTGACAACCGACGAGCGAAGATCCTGGAATGGTTCAAACTTTGTTCCTAACCATTTCAGAACTTTGACTGCATTGGCACAAATACCTCTACCACGCAGTATAAGTGATACTCAAAATAGAGAAAGTATCATATTTGTCTACGTATGTTATTTGAATGTCTCGTATCTTGTAACTAAGCGTGTTGTGTTTCTATCCATATACTTGGCTACACCGTACAGGGGGTTACTTAACGATATAAATTTTCTTGCGTTAATGGTGAAGAAATGTGTATCTGCAGTGGCCGTTGTTGGAGTAAGTTGAAACTCATAACATTCTCCTGCTTACCATTTGTACACAACAGACCTTAGTTTGTTTGTTCAGCCAATGTATGCGTTTGCCACTGTCAAGAAATTTTCTCCGTTGATTGTAAAAAAATCAACATTCGTCGTACCAAATGAAACAAGTATCTGGTTGAGTGTAAATTTGTTATGTTGAAGCATGTACACCAGCAAAATTGTTTTATACCCGCCATGGTTGATGTTTCCAATCCACTGTTACGGTGATTGGCAAAATCCACGAACATCTTAAATTCCAGTTTAAAAGATGTAACTGCAGTATTATATATCGGGAGAAAGGTCTGAAGCAGCTCGAAGCAGCCGGGACTTTCTGCAAACAACAAAGGGTTATAAACACAAAAAACATGACTTGTGAGACAGCAAACCGTTCAATTTGTTCCAAATAAGTCTTATCATATAGAACAAACAATTACACCAAAACAATAGGTAAGTCAATTCTATTTCAATATCCACACGAGTATACCATAGTTTGAGATATCAACTCGTTTCCTGAGCTGCCTATACAACTGCTGAAAATGTGGGTGTACATAGACACTGATTTGTTTGAAATGTACAGTTTTAATATTCCCAGGAGAAAACCTTCAATCAAAACATACCAAACAAGACAGTATAAAAACCCATGAAAAAGGTTATTAAAAAACGCCTAAAAAGCATTTTGAACAAACACAATTCTTTTAGATTCCGTAACACAAAGTAAACTTTTTTAGCAAACAGTTGAAATGCTATAACAACCGAGCTGTCTTCTCATTTATAGAGAGCTTAAGCAACGAGGAATGGAGCGTCAACGGAACGTTACAAAACAATTGATTGAGTTACAGTTGGAATGCAACCACCTGGCCACTTTTCCGCCGTCATCTTTAGGAACAGAATGTGAAAACTTCAATTCTCGAGTTCTGTAGAGAACATAAACGTTAAAGTAAGAATCATTAAATATCATACTGACACACCCTCAGGTAAAACAAAAAAGAAACGCATTAGTTATACAAACAAGCAGAGGGAGAACGGAAAGCTAATAATTCAGCAGCCGTTTTGTTGACGCTATCATCCTAGCTGCTTAATGTCCCTAATGCGTTGACTGCGATGAAATGTTTTGAAGGTTAACAGAGACTGCTCATAGTTCGATGGTGAAGTGCCTGTTTGTTTGTTTGTTTAAATGCTTTTGGCCGTTTTGAAATAGTGGTAAAATTATTAATTTTGAAAGTATTTTTATAATTTTTGTTTCAATTGCAAGAACTATCTAACTAGTGCTAAAACAGGAAAAAAAACTTATAGAATAGAAAAACGAAAAAACAATTCAAGAGGAAGAGTTCATTTTTTGTTGCTATAGCAATGTATATTTAGTGGAGATGTTATAATCTAAATTGAGTTTGGACATAGTTCAAAATTGAATTATTTAAAATGATATGATTTCATTACCAAGAAACCAACAAACCAAGATGAATGTGGCTAACAAAATGTGAAAAGTGAGAATGTTGCAATACTAACAGTTATAATGTGAATAGGAATGTCAAGTATTTTGATTGGTATCTAACAAATGGTAATTTCCACTGCTTTGTTTTGCAATCAAAGGTCGCTAAAACAGTTTAACAGAATGAAATTATTAACTTACAGAACAAGGGTTCAAATTGATCCTAAACAAAAGTCTCAAAAATGTTTCTGTATTAATCGCGAGCCTGAAATTTATGAAAGTTTATTTTACTTGACTATTTGTACTGATTGATATTAAAAATAAAACGAAATGCGACCCGAGATGTAGAAATCTCTGTTCTCCAACCAATACCAAAATTTCTCGCTCGACCCCCATAACTGTTTCAAGTTGACCTGCTTGGATACAGATTTCTCTGATACTCAAGACACGCAGGCACGCACTAAGATGAACGATAAACAGTATCAGTATTAGATTGCTGCAATTATAAAGCTCAATAAAATCTATCTAAAAAATCACAAATTATTTAGTAAGTGGGCTGTCTGACAATACTTAAGCACAAGAACAAAAACATCTTGTCTAAGAATTGGCACAGATATGTAACAAAACTTGCAAAAAGATTGTTCTGGATTAATAAAGTTAATCCTTTAGAATCTTTCTTGATAAATCTTTCATTACTATGAGACATCATGTCTCGCTTCTCACTTTTATTGACCGATTAGAGCCTAACTCTTCTTAAAGTTTGTTTCCCTTTGAAATTTCTCCTATTGTGGGTTCCCTAGCTTCAGTGTTGCAAACACTGAATAGAAGTTGGACGTTGGACGATAAACATCAAAGACGGTTCTTCAAACGTCGACTGAAGTGTCAATCTGTTTCTACATCGACGTCTTTAAAACGTATATGTTTAACAAAAAGATAGCCAGATCATTAAAACCACGTTGTAAACTTTTTTTGTTTGTTACAGTAGCAATTATCAAGAATAACTTTGGCAATTTTCAACATACATAAGGAACGGCGAAGGTGTGTTCCTGATACAGAAAATTGTAAACTATAAGTTTTTCGTAAAAAGAAGATTTAGAAAGCAGAAATGAAAAAAATATCCAACATTTGTAACAATTTAGTTATCAAAATGCAGAGTTAATTCTCTAAGACCAAAATGCATTTTTAATATCTGGTTTATGACGAATTTAGTAACCGTATCAAAGAGCAGAACTCTTGAGCGATACCTATAGTCTATCAGCTGATGCGATTTTAGTGTTCACTTGTGGTGACCAAACGAAACCTAGTGGAACTTATTTATAAAGACCATAGCTTCCAAAAATTATATAATAGCAATTTTGATTCGGTGGCATTCAATTGGAAAATCAGCTTAAAAAAGTTTGAATTGGCAGTCGAAATGACAGTTACAAACATTGCAGAAAAACAGAACAAGCCAACTATCCAAACGCTAATCCAGAAGCAAAACCAAATGCTTAATCTGCCTTTTTTCATAACCCGAAAATCATTAATATGACAATTTGAAGTTTGTTTTAATTCAAATGCTAGACAGTCTGGAGCCATAACCTGTTTTTCACTATGTTTTTGAAACATAAAACCATACAATAAATAAATAATACAATTCACAGCCCTTTCGATAAAAATAAATAACGCAGGAGAGTCCAACTTTCCTTTTCTTCGCACAGTGCAGCTCGTAAAGCAAAACGTCAACGCTCGCACACTTCTTTTCAAACAGCTTGCACCTGATAGCTTCAACAATTGCGGTGGTTTTCTCAGTAAGGACCCAGTTGGCGCCTATTTCCATTAATGTTCTGACAAATGACGCGTTGTTGAGCGAAAAGTGTAGCACCTTGTATTTTCCTTTCCCAGCAAAGACTGACACAATGTCATATGTCATTGTTGAAAGTTAAAGGCATGTTCACACTAGCGCCACAAGCGTAGACGCAGACGAAAGGGCAATATAAACAAGTGTGAATGTAGCTTGATGCAGACGAAGACGCACACCTAGCGCTTGCGTCAATATTTTCTAAGTGTGAATGGAGGTGACGCAGATGCAAGGCCAAAACCTTTTTTGCCTGCGTCGCTGGTGTGAATGTCCTGGCGCTTGGTCTCTGATGCGAACACGCCGTAACTGTTCTCTAGGCATCTTCTGTAAGAATTTCTCCGTGAAGCATCGAGAACCTATCTTCAAGTTGCCCAAATTTTATGCTGATTCCCCAAATCCTCTCTTTGTCTTGCAGTCTTTTTTGATAGTATGCTCAATAGTTATGTCCGCCTCGCTACGACCAAATTGGTTTGTATTGTTCATTTGCACTGCAAATTCACCGTTCATGAAACCTTTTTACACATAAGGTGTTGGCATGCCGTGGCAGATTGTGCATGTCGTCAATAAATGGTATTCGCGGGTACTCCTTGTTCTGGCTGTCACATGGGAATGCCTATGGTAACATCTCTTCAACACATGATAAAATAAGTTCCCAATTTCCTGTACGCATAGCAAAGATTAACTTATTGGTGATGTCAATCATCACAGCACGCTTGTGACCGATGTGAAACATGCTGCAATGTGTTAATTGTATTGGTAGAAATCCAAACTTTACTTCAGTCAGGTGGTTTAGGCCTAGTTTCGACATCGTGCTTTCACCGCATCGAACTCAATTCCATTTGGTGCGGTGTCTGGCACGGTCAAAGCACGTTGCGTTTTTGACACGGCACCGAGCACCGCACCCAATTGCTTTACGACTAAAATATTTTGGTTGCTCAGGTTTACCGCGCCAAATTCTGGCACAGTGCTTCATCGGTGTGCCAATTTAGACAGTGAGCTTTCA
The DNA here is from genome assembly GCA_027574985.1 of Umimayanthus nakama. Lineage (NCBI taxonomy): Eukaryota > Metazoa > Cnidaria > Anthozoa > Zoantharia > Parazoanthidae > Umimayanthus > Umimayanthus nakama. The sequence continues at coordinate 4,296 of JAOBRG010344647.1, read as the reverse complement.
GCGTGCTTTCACCGCGCCAAATCGAAATAATTGAGTTCGGTGCTGTGAAAGCACGATGTCGAAACTAGGCCTTAATTTCAAACATCGTTCCCAAACTGGGGTTGGTAAGGCAGTTCTTGAGTAAAACGCACAAACAATCATACGTGACCATAAATCTATTTGCTTTGCTTGATAAATAGTTTGATTCTAATATGTACAGGTTTCGGGAAGATCAGGATATTTACAACTAAAACGACTTTCTTCTCGACACTAACTAAAATGACAAGTAGATAATGTCTTGAGCTAAAATATATACTTTGTGATAACTGTAAAGAATCTTCGTGCAGTGGTTTTTTTTCCTACGATTTCCTAACTCAACATTGTTCAGTTTTATGGTGAGAATCAGCTTCTAATAACGTGTACTTTTCTTATTCTGATTTTTAATCTGATTAACCTTTGAAAGACTGGAGTTTTATCAGTCTTGCACAAAACACTTACTATTTCAACTTCATAAATAACCGTGATAGGAATGCCAAAACGCCACAATGTGCAGCGGACGAACCATCAACAAGTTTGCCCTGCGTTTAAACGGAATTTTACAATTTTCTCAGTTTGTCTATTTTTCTACACTGTTAAACACTGCTCATTTTCATGCTTCGAACAACTGCTCATCTTCATGAGTCGCAGTGCAAGAAATGGAAAAAAGATCAGTTTTAGTTTCAGCTGACGACAGTAAAAAAGAAAACCTATCGCAGTGTCTTGTAAGCGTCAAATACGGCGCGTCTACATTTTCTCTTGCAATGTTTCAACACCATTACGTTCTTTGAAAATGCATTGCCATTCGTTGTATCGCACGAAAATCGTAATATTTTAGTGAACTACATTACCTTAGTCAAATTCCAAAATAACATAGTGTGGAGACTGTAGAGAGTTTAAAATATCTACACAAACTGCGAAGTCATAGTGAAGTATGGAAGTTAAACGGGCATGTGCGAATTCGCAGACCGAAGACCTATCACATACACTATTGGCACTATTTCGTGCAAGTTAAATATAACATGTACTGTGGAATGTGGTATAGCCGAATCTTTGCTGATGCAAATTGTTTACTTTCTTCTTGATTAAACTTCAAGGTCCACAAAATGAAAGAACATGGCACAGTTAGTCTAGCACTTGGTGTGTAAGTGATTTGCCGAGTACCTTTTACCAACGAGTTTTTGAAAAGTTTCAGAATTATAAAAAATGTGTTGAGTGGCAAAAGTTACCACCTAGCCACATAAATCTAAATATATTTTAATTTTCTTAAATACTAGAGGTATCCGTTTCTCGGAAACCCTCAATTGTATCACATTACAATTTTCATTGAAAAACGGAATTCGTCATGGTCTTTTGTTTTGTGGACTCTGTTTGTTTGAAAGCCTTAAGGTTTAATCCTTTCTAAATGTAAACAAAAAAACCCTGCTTTGTGTACCGCTCTACTTGATATCACACAGCAAAGCTACACCACGCAGAATCCAGTGGTCAGGGTTCTGGTTGGTTTTCAAGTCTACACATGCGATGTACGTCAAATCAGTCCTCCTAGGTTTCTTGTATATGGGACACTGGTACATCCGGGTATCTCTACCTCCCGTGGAATTGATGGCGTAAATGTGGACAACAGGCATTGGTGTAAACAGGACTTTCGCCGGGGGTTCGACCAGCTTACATCCTCTTCTGTCCCAGCCTGCACCGTCCAAGAACAGCCCGTGAACGTAGACTCCTTCCGTGGGGGCCTGGACAATGTCGTCCTTGAACATTCTGGTGACGTCATTGTGGAGCACCACGCTGTCAAGGGCCCAGCCTTTGTGAGCCCGCGTTACTTCCTGTGAACATGTGCGAGAGATATTTTTAGCTTCAGACAAGGACGAAGTATCAAACTATGATATCAGACACAATGCGATCTCACATGTACGAAGAGCAAGATATGTTTTTCGTTCGACATCGTAATGTGCAGTGTTGATGGTGTGTTTTTACCTGTCTCATGGCAGTCAAGAAGCCCTGAGGGTTGAAAAACCCTGTCATCCAGAACACGTTCGGTCGGCCGTCAAAGCACCAGCTCCTGAACTGAGTGTTTCTCTCCAACAATTCCGTGTACCAGAATCCCAGTGTTGACGACTCCCAAGAGATCTGCAACATAGCAAAACAGCTGCCACGTCACGCTTAAATCCATTCTTACAATGTCTAAAGTTTAGAAGATGTCAGCAAAACAGGGCCTTCCGCTAATTTCAAGACAATATATACATAACTATGCAGGTATTGTTCTCGTTCATAATAATGATTTGTCACACAATAATCCAAGATACAATCAGACAACAATCCTCCTGTAGGGCTTGATTTTGTGGATTTGTTTAAATGGAAAGCTTTAAGTAGGGCTCAAAATAATTTTCATATGGAGGATGCCAGTCACGTTCACCGGGCAAACTGGTTCTAGCTCGGACATGTCTCGTTTTTGGCCGGTCAACACTATGAAAAAGAAATTATATTTGCAAGGTTATGACAGTAGAAACCCGCAAAAACAATAGTTCATTCAAGACGTTACAGTTTTTAAAACGGAGGAAGTATGCGTGACTCGTCAACATGACTGGCAATGGAACGTTCTGTCCGGTCAAGTCACCATTCTGGCCGGACATTGTCCGTTGACTGGCCGTTATTTTGAGCCCTGCTAAGCAGCTTCAGCAACAAATACGTCGCTTGAATGCTGGAAATGATTTTGAAATTTCTACACATTCAAACATATTTAACTCAGATCACGTGAAACAAACACCTTCTTCCAGTGTGCCGGTATTCGTGCATCATACATACAGTCAAGGGAGTCTCGTAGTGTCTGAAAACAAGAGCAGAGTAATTAGCTGTGCTGCCACGTGTACCTCAAGATGTTTGATCTACTTGGCAAAGCGTGTTTTTTGTGGGCAACATACTTGGTGGGGAGGGTTACATAAACTTGTATAATATTGGGCGAGGTACGGTGTGCAGCCTCATCCTTCAAATCCTGACTCCATTTGAGACCCGAAAAAAGCTGTTTGCTGTACGCTATTTCAGACCAATTTACAAAAATCAAATCCCTATTTCGGATCAGACGAAACAACTATAGACAGGTCTATGAAAACACACTGTTTGCAACATAGCCTAAATTTTGCTTAGCTTAATTGTGAAATCTGCGAGGTGAAGATTGTCAGAAAACCCATGTTCATTTTCAATTGTAATTGTTATCGTTTGAACACTTTTCACTAGGCGTCCCTACTGCGCGCGGCAGGGAGTGGGACTTCTTGTTAAGAAACTATAGGATATTTTTCGTAGCACTTGTGAGGGACGAGAGAGAAAATGGTTTTATAGTGGCGATCCTTTGGCGATAATCTGTGGATTAAAACTGTGATTTATGTTAGCAAACTGTGAGTTTATTTACAGGGGAACAGTCCCCGACACAGAATATGGCCAGGAAATTGCAAAATCGGTTCATATCTCGTGGATGTCCTCCTGTTTACTGGAAGAATTGCTGAATATCTTGTAGCCAACATTACGAGTTCAAGAGCTAGGAAGTTGTACTCGTAGTCAAACTCGTAATCGTACAACCAGAGCTGAAGATCTCTAATATCACTGTTGTTACTGCAACTGTCATCGTCACTCTTAAGATAAATTTATTCTCACTATTACTGCCGATGCTACGATCACTGCCGACATCAGTGCTTTTGTCATTTTCTGCTTGTGAACCTACCTCACTCATGATAATGGTGCCATCAATTGCAAGTTTCAGGTCTGTCAGCGTTATGCGGACAGCACTTATCACTCTCTGCATTCGGTCGATCTCTTGGCGAAGGAAGATGTTCATTGGCGATAACGGACCCATCTTCTGAAGTCTTGACTTAACCTACAATTAAAACATAAAATATTTCGGAAAGAGAAACTGTTTTACCAAACAGTTGATCGCACAATTTCTACCGTTTGCTTCTCAATATAGAGCTTTCAGTCTAAAGGGAACAAACTTCCAAGCACTTTGCGAGGCCACAACCAGGGCTTTTGAAAAAGATTTTGAGGTTAAAATTCCAGGTTTGTTTTATGTAATTCAAAAAGTCTTACTGAAAACACCAAATATAAAAAATAATTTAATTTAATTAATCAATTTTAATTAAACCAGGGTGTGTCCGCTTTTCTCAAAGTAAAACTTTAGGACTTTTTAAGGTAAGATTACTGGTTTTTGAGGACATAAGCCATTGGACATCAACCACCAGAACTGACCAAAACATGACTTTTTACGATACTGGGAGTGTAAAAACCAGGCCA